>JASCZW010008775.1:0-47594 GCA_034211315.2 Aedes japonicus | reverse complement strand
TTGACAGTTGAGAGTTTGACATTCGATCGTACAATTTTCGCGGAGGCTTCGGGTTTTCGATTCGTATCCGCGGAGATTCGAAATCGAAACGAGGAACAAGGCTCTTGTTGTTTCGGTGATGATGGAGCAACATTAGAAAAGAGCTCAACATCGTTTGAAAATAAATAATTTTGGGCACTTTCTTCGAGAAGCATGCGGCTCACGCAAATTGATGAAATGATCGTGTAAATAACAACTTCATGCTATTGAGGAATCCAACTTGAAAAAAAGAAGACACCGAGTGGTGATAAATCTGACAGCTCCCATGAAAAGTACAGGACGAAACTTTTAAAATGCTTCTAGATAATTCAAATGAAATTCTAATTAAAAGTGGTTTGTTGTATGATATAAGAAAAATCCAAAACTGCACAATAGTGGCTTTATTTAAATTTTATTTTTATTTGGCTGAAAAATACAACAAACCGCTTTTAATTCATAAAATAGTTCCAAATCAATTCAAAATTTCATTCAAATTAAACCTATAATATCATTTAAAGTAATCACCGCTGTGTGATTCAGAACAATCACATTTATTTTTAAACTCAGATTAATTTATTTCTTGAACAAAGTATTTTGTCACCCTAAGAAATCACTCTGCTTTGAATCAACAAAATGTTTTGTTGGTATTCATTGCAAGCTTTCTATATGAATTGAAACAAATATAAATTATTTTTACAGATTATTGAAGGGGTTATTCGGTGGGAGTTATGTTTTCATGGATGATTTATTTAGCGTGGGACCGATGTTGGGATAACGTGACAATCCATACAAAAAAATTTAAAGATCCATACAAAAATCGTGACGTTTTTGCGTGACATAATTAATGGACGTTCCCTTGTCAGTATCTGGCCATTGTTTACGTTTGTCAGTTAGGGCCTTCCTTGTGTAGAGACTTCTATCTTGTAAAGTGTTTTTGAGCATGTTAACATACCTTGGATGCATTTACTTTGTACCTACATTTTTATGTAAGTTGTTCCAACGTAGAAAGTCAAATAATAAAAACGTTTTCGATTTTTGATACCCGCACAAAAATGGCCGAGGATAGCAGTGAACGTATCGGAATTAAGCAGTTTGGAGGAGCCGGTTGTGCAAAATGGAGCTATCGAATGGAGATTATTCTCAACGAGAAAGGATTGGTCGAGCATATGAAAGGGCAACAGCCACAGGGGCCAGATAATGAGTGCGAGATGACAAGAAGGCAAAAGGCTGGGTCATACGGTGTATCCACAACGATCTTTTAGACATGACTCACGACTGTAAAACAGCTTTCGATGTGTGGGGTATTTTGAAAACTACCTTCAACGGGTCGATTGTAGCCAAGCGTTTATTGCTGGAAACGGAGTTACATAACCTCAAATTTCGCGGCGATGAAACACTGCAATCGTTCTTTATGCGCTTCGGCAAAAACGTCCGGGAACTGCGTGACGTTGGGAAACAGTTCGACGAGATCGATAAGGTGGTGCGATTGTTGATGCTAATACCAGAGAAATATCGGCCTGTGATTGCTGCATTGCAGACTATGGACGAAACGGATTCAACCCTGACGCTAACCCTGACAATACGCATGAGTGGCAAAGCATCAGAGGAGGCATTATCGGAAGGTTTTTCGTCGGCAAGTGAAGCATAACCGGAAGTGCTACATTTGTGGATCCGAACAGCATCTACAGGCGGCTTGCCCGAAAAAGCGGAACGATACGGACGGGAGAGCAGCAGTTGTCAAGAGTGAAGAAAGGGCATTTGCCATGGCAGCTCATGGTTCCAATTCTCCTCAGGTTAGTGAAGTTTGCTTCATTCTCGACTCGCGGTGCTCACAACACTTGGTAAATGATGTAACGGGGCTCTCTGGCGTGGCGAAGTTGAAGTCACCGTTTCAAATTGCCATCGCTATGGACGGAGTTAAAATGTGCGGCACTGTGGGTGGACACATATTGACTTGCATAGCGGATGAAGAGGAGGATATGAAGGTCACCCTACAAGATGTGATTTATGTTCCGGAATGCCGAGATAACTTGTTATCGGTGCAGAAGTTGATGGAGCGTGGCAACAAGGTCGTCTTTGATATGAAAGGTGCAAGTATTTCGTGAGACAGAGAGATATTTGCTCGAGCCGTTGTGAAGAACGGCATCTACTGGCTCAGGATACAAGTGCAGTGCAAACCGTCGGCGAATGTGGCTATAGCAGAAGTGAACGTAAATTCCCTATGGCATCGTCGGTTAGGACATCTCAGCAAGAAGAATTTTTGTGCTTTGGTTGGAAGAGACATGGCCACCGGTGTTGGAGATTTGCTGTCGGAAGAACTGAATTTCTGTGAGGACTGCGCGCGTGCCAAGCAGACGAAAGCACACATCGGTGGTACGTGAACTAGAGCCACGAAACCGCTTGAGTTAGTGTGCAGTGATGTGTGCGCTCCTATTTTTCCCACCACTAACGAGGGATATAACATCATCACGTTTACCGACGATTGGACGCACATGGCTTTTGTGTATCTGTTGAAGGCTAATGATGAAGCATTCTCGAAGCTCAAGGAGTTCCACGCAATGACAATGACGCGTTTTGAGACCAAGGTAAAGCGACTTCGATGTGACAACTGCGGAGAGTACCGCAGCAAGGATATGAAGGCGTTCTGTGTGGCTGAGGGGATCATGTTGGAGTTTCTTAGACCGTACACGCCAGAGGTGAACAGTGTAGCTGAACGCATTAATCGCACTCTCTGTGATAACACTCGTGTAATGTTAGTCGACGCTGGCCTCGACAAAAGGCTGTGGGATGAAGCATTAAATACCGCTGTATATCTCACTAATCGGAGCCCGACTCGCGCTGTTCTGGTAAAGACACCATATGAAGCATGGTTTTCGAGGAAGCCGGATCTTTCGAACCTTAGGATCTTTGGTTGTCAGGCGTTCGCAACGGTACCAGAGTACCACAGGAAGAAACTTGACGACCGCGCGATTGAATGCGTTTTCCTTGGCTACGGAGTGAACTGCTGGAGGCTGAGGGATGTTAAGAAACAAAAAAAAAAAGTTTGTTCTCGTAGTGTAAAATTCAACGAACTTATGACATGCGTACCTAAAGAAGAAGTGCACGAGGTACCTCTTGTTGTTGACGTTGAAGCTGCAAAAGATACTGGGAAGGAGAACCCAGAACCGGACAAATTTATGTCTGTTGGGAGCATGTCGGGCATGATACGGGCGAAGATTTCTCGGAGCACGCACAGGAGGCAGAGGAGGACCCAGAAATTCATCAGAATACAGAACGCATTCGTCAACCGCCTTTTTGGAAGAGAAACTGAGAGTACGATATTTCTACAAATGTTGCGATGGCACTTGAATCATTTTTGTCGGATGCTCCGGAATCGTACCAGGATATTGTGGTCGAGAGTATGAAGCTCAATGGGTGCAAACCGTTCAGCCCGAAATGGAAGCATTGGAGCTGAAAAGAACGTGGACGGTAGTAAAAAGTCCAGGTAATGAAGATATTTAGTTCAAAGTGGGTTTTCAAACGAAAGGATGCAGAGGATGGAAAGTCGCAACAGTTCAAAGCGCGAGTGTTGGCACGGGGGTTTCTAAAAAAAGCGTGGTGGCTCGGCTTCCTACCATACGGTTTGTGTTGGCTCTTGGAGTACAGAATGGCTACCACTTCCGAAACCTTGACGTCAAAACCGCTTTTCTGAAAGGAATCCCACCGGATGGAACGATTATGAAATTGGGATACATCCTGAAGTTGAGTCGCTCTTTGTATGGTTTAAAGCAGAGTCCGAAATGCTGGAATGATCGATTTCATGACTTCATCATCAGCTTGGGATTCCGACAGTCATCAGCGGATGTTTGCCTGTACTATAGGAGCCGTGGAGACACTGTTGTATACTTGGTAATATATGTAGACGACATGTTCCTGTGTGGTAGTTCTACGGCGGTGGTTGAAGAGGTTCGTGACAGTCTTGCAATAGAGTTTCGGATGACGGATCTTGGAGAACCGCGAACTTTCATGGGAATTCGCATCCGTATAAATCCAGAGAACGGTGTCTTGCAGATCGACTAAGGACTGTATACCGAACGTTCGTTGGTAAAATTCGGTATGAGTGGATGCAATCCTGCTGTGACCCCTATGGAACAGAACCAGAAGCAGAAACCTGGTGTGAAAGAAGACAAAGTTGAAGAATCTTACCGTGAACTTGTCGATAGTCTAATGTACCTTATGAGAGGTGCTCGGCCGGATATATGCTTTTCGTTGACGTACCTATAGGTATAGGTATAGCTAGGTATATTTCATGGAGACTCCAACACAGGAGCATTGGCAGTGCTTGAAAAGAGTCTTGCGTTACCTGAGTGGTACAATAAACGTTGGACTACTCTACAGTAAACATAAAGATGATCCTGCTCTCAGCTGTTACGTTGACGCCGATTGGGCCAACGATCTAGTGGATCGGAAGTCAACTACTGGCTTCCTCATCAAGGTGTATGGTAACGTTGTGCAGTGGTGCAGCCGCAAACAGGCTATTGTGGCCCTCTCCAGCTGTGAAGCTGAATACGTAGCAGCCTGCGATGCCGCAAAGGAAGTGTTGTGGTTACTGAAGGTCATGGATGATTTGAGTCTTCAAGTACAGCTTCGAGTGACGGTGCTTGAGGATAATTCTGGCTGCATCAGCGTTTCGGAGAATCCTGAGACACGTCGATCGAAGCATTATGATGTTAGATATCCTTTTTTACGAGCGAAGGTTAGAGCGAAGATTTTGAAGCTAGAGAGAATTCCGTCACACAAGCAGCTAGCATGCACATGAACTAAAGCCTTAGGCAAGATATTAGTCGTACAATATCGATTAGGATTGGTTAACTTGAGAGGAGGTGTAGAGACTTCTATCTTGTAAAGTGTAATCAACATACCTTGATTGCATTCACTTTGTACCACATTGACATTCCTTTTCCTAAATATATATGAACGTTGTTCATCGCGTTGTTCCAATGTAAAAATGCAAATAATAAAAACGTTTCATCAATTTTTGATGAAACTTTACTCGCGTTTTAAATCGTAGTTCCGCGTCTTATTATTATTAGCAAATCGCGGAATTGGTTCCTGAATCATCACCTTGTATCATCAATAATTTTCAGTCTTGACAGCTCGATAAACACGCTCATAACAGACTCTCTTTTATTTGTATTACTGTCCCTTCTTTCTCACGGTAAGGGCATCTTCAGCGGCGGTCTATTTTTAGATCAACTTTATACCTGATTTGCATCAACGAAACTTAAATAGAACCAGCTAAAATAGACCAACTTTGCGTTCCCGCATCGGTGTTGTATTTCTTGTTGTTAAAACCGCCAACACCTGTCATCCGGTGGATCATTCAACATCAGAGATCAGAAGTTTTTTTCAGAGATCGCAGATTTTTCACAAAAAATTTGGCATTGATTGGTTTGACCAAACAATTTTTAATGCCAGTAGTGCCATACAAGGTCGTTTGTAATTACTCAAAACTGAGTAGAAAATGACTCAGTTTCGTTAAAAGTGGAACTACCCTAATTAGAGTAATTGAAGTTTACTCATTTTTGATTAACTAGGTCACCTGTCAAAAGTAGAGTAAACATTACTCAGTCACGTTTGTTTGTATTTTTACAAAACTCAGTAGAAAACGACTCAGTTTTGTTAAAACTGGAACTACTCTAATTAGAGTAGCTATGTAGTTACTCAATTCTGGTTAACTATGTCCCTTGTCAAAATTTGAGTAAACATTATTCAGTATCTAATTTTATTTTTTATTTTATTTGAATGAAATTGTTGATTGTTTCCGACAACTGTCCAGTCGAAACGGAAGGGTCGAATACTTTAAATTTGGAATTTTATGGATTGATTGCAATTCCTCAACAAACATGAGTGTCGAATAACCAATTGTTCAAACAAATTTGGGGAAATTATTCAGCAACAAATTTGCGAAATTATTCAGCTTCCTAGAAGAAAAAGCTGAACAACTTCTCCAAATTTGTTTGAACAAACAGTTATTCAGCATTGATGTTTGTTGGGTCATGCATTGAATTCGGCACTTCGACGTCAAAATGATTCTTGATTACAACATACAGCCATCCCATTTTGAAAACTTTTGATTGACTGATACACGTTTTTCGCTTTTGACTGCTTCATTGTAATTACTCTATTTTTATAAGTACAGCGCTTTTACAATCAGAGTAGCATTTACTCAGTTTCCTTGTATCAAGTTACTCAGTTTTTGACATTTAGCATGGAAATACGAAACTGAGTGAAAGTTACTCTATTTAGAGTAGATCTGAACGAGCGTGTAGACTAACTCCAACAATCAATATGCAACTAGCGATTTGAAATTGGTTCACTGTTGTAGAACCCCTTGGTCCGAATTACACCTTGAAGCCAGCACCTTGCTATACATCTTTGCGCCTTTGTTTTGATTTGCTGTGTTATTTTGACAGAATATTTGAGAGTGTGTTCATGCTAGTTCATTATTAGGGGCGCATTATTAAGCTTGGACCGATGTGCTAGTACAGAATTTTACAAGATGACGTCACTAGTGAACGTGTGGTTCATTCTGATGCATGGAATTCATTTTTGACAGGTATTCGTGGTTTGTTTGTTTTTGAATTCAAACAGATAAAATAAACAAACCACGGATTCCTGTCAAAAGAAATTCATCCGATTTATTTTGCGAGGTTATGTTAGGTTGGTGTTAAACTCAACTGACTGAGCCAAGAAAAAAAAATCGTATTTGTTCGGGACCTACTGGTCTTAGAATTAGTCAATGATTTAAGCGTGTATGATGTTTGCTGTTCGTGGAAGAGTATCTTTCAAAATTTTTTAATGATAGGATAGTATGGCTTTCTTACTACACTGAAAAAAAGTTTCGCTCCTTAATTTTATTTTATTTTCAATTATACATAGGCATTACAATTAAAAATCACACATTTTGTTTACTGACAGCCGATTTCTCGTTGACTATCGTGACGGATATTTTTTTTGTTTGAAGGATTGTTTTCTTTAGGGAAACGCATATTGTCACGATTTATTTGTTTTTTTAAGAGACTCTATCTAAAGTTATTTGTGGTTTGAAGTACAGTATTTGCAAAGTTATGAAACAATCTTTAGTCTTGTATGTCTTTCCTGTTGTTTGTTTATCGTTATCGTTAAGAAATGTATAGCACTTGGATATTTTCATATCTACTTATAGCCATATATTACAGTCTCCCACCAATAAGCCTAGTCGTATATCTGCTGAGCTAGGTCAAGAAATCTAGGTGCAAAGGTTCTTTATTGACAGTTTTTTTTAAAGATTAAGGTACGTCCGCTCACTTTGTCATTCAATTAAATTTTAGTATTTTACATTTTAATAACCAGAGTAGAATAGTTCCAATACTGATCTCATCTCTTCGAAATTCATAGTACTAGAAAACAATAAATGTAGGCGCTAGCACACATTTTAACGAAAAGAAAGCAAGATGAAAATAATCAAGAAGATTAATATAAAAACAGTTACCCTAATAATTTTCAAAAAAGTATTCAGCGCACAGTGCCTCTCAGAGGTGGTCTTTGGCTTTAATACGTCCCAACTATTCTACACTAACTCTCATCAACTGATTGGTACTCCTGACAAATTTCAACAGTCGTTTGCATTCACAGTTGTTAATTTTTTAGGGCCTTAAAGTTTGAGCAAAAATTAGTATTAGCATAACATGATTCCGAAACCAAAAAACAACAAAGTGAGTGAACGCACATTCGATAACCAAACTTTCTTGTAAGATAAAATTCAAACTTAAATCAGTTATTTACAAAGTGGTACAGCAGAGTGTTGACTAAATTGTGAATGATACAAATATTTTCTGTGCATTACTAATAGTACTCCTAATTCCTTGGCAAACATATCAAAAGGTATCGTGCCTGATTTTTGCATTTAACTACACCATAGTCGTGTGAAAACTCATTTTCTTGCGGGTTACTTTCTCGAAATAGTGCAAAATAATTTGGATCTGTGATCACTGCCTGCCCTCATCCATCTGGCAATAGGCTTAAAAAAACAAATGACTGCGTGGAACCTAAAACGAGGCGATGAAGATAATCGATCTTAGTACGGTGGACCTTTCGCAATGCCCGGTTTGATTTGGCCGAAAACTAATCCTCGGTGGCTTCGACTGCTTCCTCCGTGACGGTGATGGCATTGGCCGTCTGTTCGATTTCACTGAGCGGCGTCGTCATCAGGACAGAGTAACGAATTTTCTTATTCTTAAAATAGCTGTACGAGTTGTCAAATAGAACTGAATCTGGGAATGGTAAAATGAAGATCGTTTGAAAATGCAGGGAGGATACATCTCACTGTTCTACTTACAGGTGCAACCCGGTTGGCAGGTGATAAATCCAGACTCGTCCACCTGGTGAGAGGCTACTCGTTTCAGCGGAACTTCGATTTCGCTTTCCTGCGTTTTCTTGTTGACACATTTGATGCCGAATTTGATGTCGTGGTCGAAAGTGCGGAATTCCCATCTAGAATAGAATCGAAAAAGATCCAATACTAAAGTTTTCATTTGTTCCTAACCCTTAACCGGATTCATTTGGTTATAACATACATTGTAGACCATAACTTAAAAAGATTCTATCTGATTGATTACCCACAGTGTTCAATCACTACAACGCCCGTAAACTTGGTACATAAACTACTTGGAAGCAGCTAGCTCTTCCAAAGGTCTCCTACCACATTATTGCACCTGGATAAGGCATAGTATAAACGGTGATTTATGATCCAGTCCAAACGATCCTCGTGTAAGTACCTACTATATAACCTAAAGGTGATCTATACTCACTTCAAGAAGCACCCGGCGTCCTCGCAGTCGAACGTCAGCTTCAGCTTGCCACCCTTCTTGATCTCGATCTCTGTAAAGCTGAGGTTGTTGTTGAAGCTATCCTCCTTCGAGGTGTACATGGACTTTGGCACTTTGCCGCCATAGCAGATTTTCTTCTCGCACTTGGGATTTCCGTCCTCGTCGGTTTGGGTGCCCCCGAAGTGCTTGGGGATCTGGGAAGCCGGACACCGATCCAGGATAGCCGGCAGCCACTTGTTTCGGTCCGATTTGTAGATCTTGATCTTGTCGATCGTGTAGTCGCCCAGAAATTTCTTCACCATATTGTACGCGAAGGCAAAAACTTTAGGTGCGTTGATGATGTAGCAGCATTTCAGAATTTCCGGATAGTTCGCTTCGTACATTTTGATCAATGATATAATCACTTCGCTCGCCGGTCGCCACACGTACTGTTTCAGATTGAAATTTTCCATATCGAAAATTACCACAAACTGTCGGCAGGCCGGATTGTCCATTTTTTCACTCTGCTCGAAGGCCACCTTCATGTATCCTTCCAGGGCCTGCAGTGTCATCCGGATTATGTCTGCCCGGGAGACCGTATGCAGCAGGCCCCAGATATCGAACCCGGCAAAGGGGATGATGATAATTGGCGATCCCTCCCGATCGAAACCCGCCATGCCATGCGGGGCCAAGTCCTTCAATATCTGCGGCGTGGGCCACTTGTCAATCTCGTCGGCGTTCCAGCGTTCGCGAAATTTCATCGACTCGCGCAGCATCTTTTCAGCGGCCTCCGGATTCCACGAACGAGCTGTTAGAAAGTAAAAAATTCAAATGCGTTAATAGAAGGCACTCACGTTGCAATCGTTTCGTTGGGTGTGGATGGTGTGTATGAAAATAGTAATTAACACTCGAAACAATGAACGCGCATTTTAATATGCGAAATGGTCGAGCAGTCAATCTAGTTAATGTTTTACTGCATTCAATATACGTTTTATTTATGGTGGTAGCCACTTTTGCGCTGTTATTCGATTAATTTACGATCAGGAAATTTGTATCCATGTGGTTACAATTAACACATGCTACTGGCTAATACATCTTAGTGGGTGGCAGCATGGCAATCAGTAAGGTAATGGTAATCATGCTTCCATTTGAAATCTTCAAAAGATCGGGTAATCTTGGTAGTACCTGGGACAGACATACAACGTACAGCGTTGTACGAACTGTCAAATACTTTAATCCAGTACAAAAAAACACGTACTAGACTAAAGGAGTACAACGTTGTACAATCAATATGCAACTAGCGATTAGAAATTGGTTCACTGTTGAAGAACCCCTTGGTCCGAATTACACCTTGAAGCCAGCACCTTGTTAAACATATTTGCGCCTTTGTTTTGATTTGCTGTGTTATTTTGATAGAACATTTGAGAGTGTGTTCATGTGAGTTCATTATTAGGGGCGCATTATAAAGCTTGGGACCGAGCTTGGGACCGATGTTCTAGTACTGACTGAGCCAAGAAAAAAATCGTTTTTGTATGGGACCTGCTGGTCTTAGAGTTAGTCTATGGTTGTACCAACAATCAATATGCAACTAGTGATTTGAAATTGGATCACTGTTGTAGAACCCCTTGGTCCGAAGTACACCTTGAAGCCAGCACCTTGCTGTACATATTTGCGCCTTTGTTTTGATTTGCTGTGTTATTTTGACAGAATGATTGAGAGTGTGTTCGTGTGAGTTCATTATACGGGGCGAATCATTAACCTGGAGACCGAGCTTGGGACCGATGTGCTAGTACTGACTGAGCCAAGAAAACAATCGTATTTGTTCGGGACCTACTGGTCTTAGAGTTATGCCTGGGACAGACATACAACGCTGACCGTTGTACGAACTGTCAAATACTTTAATCCAGTACTAAAAAACACGTACTAGACTAAAGGAGTACAACGCTGTACGTTGTATGTCTGTTCCAGGCATTAGTCTATGGTTGTACCATTGAATAACTCTAAGACCAGTAGGTCCCATAAAACGGATTTTCTCGGCTCAGTCAGTACTAGCAATATCGATCCAGACCGGTCCCAAGCTCAATAATGCGCCCTAATAATGAACTCGCATGAGCGCGACTCTCATGTACATCTGTCAAAATAACATAGATCAAAACAAAGGCGCAAATATGTATAACAAGGTGCTGGCTTCGGTGTAATCCGTACCAAGGGGTTCTACAACGGAACCATTTCGACTCGATGTATATTGACATGTTATGTAATGTTACACCTCCACCACATCGACGGGCACCTCTACCAACAATCAATATGTAACTAGCGATTTGAAATTGGTTCACTATTGTAGAACCCCTTGGTCCGAATTACACCTTGAAGCCAGCACCTTGTTATACATGTTTGCGCCTTTGTTTTGATTTGCTGTGTTATTTGTGACAGAGTATTTGGAGAGTGTGTTCATGTGAGTTCATTATAAGGGGTGCATTATTGAGCTTGGGACCGAGCTTGGGACGATGTTCTAGTACTGACTGAGCCAAGAAAAAAATCGTTTTTGTATGGGACCTACTGGTCTTAGAGTTAGTCTATGCCTCTACTAAAACAGAATCTGGAACTAGAACAGAGAACAGACATCCAAGCTGGAGTGCCCTGCGTGTATAAATTTCGTTAACTGCCATTTTCAAATTACAGCTCGTTTCCATTAGTTGTGGTGAATCATATGTGGATGGCGTCACCTGCACGCCTCGAGATTTGATAGTCGCTGACTGTCTGTCAATTTTATATAGTTTTGTGAATTCGTTTTTGATTCAGGTCCAACCTGGATCGGGTATCAAGATTGGGTCGGTTTGTTATGTGTTAAACTTCGTTGTGTTTGTCTGTATTTGTATCTCGTATCGCTTTGAGATTTGCACTGACAATTGTTTCGGGTATAGCAAGTTGGAACTGGTTCCAACCTAGGTTCAAAAACTAATTCGCTACTAGACGAGGCAGCGCTGATGATCCAATGGTGTTCTTTCAAAAATTTACACAGTTATTTGGAAAAAAAATGTTCAAGTCTGGATGTCTGTTTTTTTTTGTGGTCAAAGTTAGCATTTTTTTCAATATCTCGGACAATTTCGTTCACTGGCGTGGAAAATCTATCGAAATTCATCAAATTTGCCTTATGAAACTTCATGAGCCCACTAAATTTTGATATCCTAAGGCCCTTATGACGTCCTTGTTTGTAACTTTGATTCTCTCAGTATGATTTTCGTAAGTCAATCTTATCAAATTCATAAACCACCTTATTTATTACATTACTGATTTCATTTGTGTACAATTATCATAAGGTAGATGTACAAAATGGTAAAAAGCGCGCCTCAGATAATATTTTTGTTCACTCTTGGTTGATTCTCAATCCTGACGATTCCAGTATACCCGAGCTTATATACTTCCCTCAAATGTGGAAAGTAGAACAGGACGAAGGAAATTAACACCAGAAAACTATAAAGTTTTTTACATTTATAATAACCCTCTTCCTTAGGCAAACAAGTGCATTGCTTTCAGTTGTTGTTCCGCTTTATATTTCTACGGGGTCTATCGTGTACAAACTTACTCGCGCATTATGTTTAACGAAGGTTAGTGCTAAAGGTTGGACTCGGAAAAAATGCGACACTGTGTTTTAAGTGTAACTTTTTATCGCGTTTATGGTTTATCAGACCATGAAGCGGGTTGGGCTACGTGTTTTTAAGGTCAGGAAGGCGCCAAACCGGACTGACAAGCAAAACACGGTGGCCACATTGCGTGCGCGGAAACTGTACCGTGAGTGGCTGGTCAAGCCAGGTTGTCTCGTCATGGATGACGAGGCATATATCAAGGCGGACACCAAATAAATCCCCGGCCTCGAGTTTTTTGTCGGTACGTCTCGCATGGAGGTTCCGGAAAAGTTCCGGAAGAGAAAGATGGACAAATTCACGAAGAAGTACCTGTTGTGGCAGGCGATCTGCGAGTGCGGACGGTACAGCAAGCCATTCCTTACAACCGGCACCATAAACGGGCAGATTTATCGAGAGGAATGCTTGCAGAACCGCTTGCTGCCCTTCCTTCGCTCTCACCGTGGCCCCACGCTGTTCTGGCCGGATCTCGCTTCGTGCCATTACGCCAAGCCTGTAATGGATTGGTACGAAGCGAAGGGCGTTAATGTGGTCCTGGAGGAGACGAACCCGCCAAATACACCAGAACTTCTTCCGATCGAAAAGTTTTGGGCGATAACGAAGGAGAAGTTGAAGAAAAGCGGAAAAAAAATCAAAACCGTTGAAGCTTTGAAGAAAAACTGGGAGAAATTGTGTAAGGAAGATGGACAAAGCCTCGCCCAAGATCTCATGAGCAGTGTTAAGAGAAATGTACGAGCATTCAGCTTGGGGGAGGAAATACAATAAAAAAATTATGCCAAAACATAGCCAATATATAGTTATTCAATCCCTAAAAATTTAAGAAGTATCAGATTTAAAATGAATTTTTGGTGATCATTTTTGTGTGATTCATTTTTTCCGAGTTCAGTCTTTAATCCGTATGTAAAACCTCGTCAGAACATTTTATATAAACAAACTTCAATTGCTCTGCGGGCGTATTATAAGATGACTTTGGCATTGCCATTATTTTTTCATAACCACAAAGTCAGTATAAGAAGAATGCATATTTCAGTAGAATTTAATAAAAAAATACAACAAAAAATGCAAAAATACATATATTTTATTAGTAATTAGTATAACCAATGCATATGACGGCCATAGCATTAACAAATAAATTTCATAAGGCTGTTCAATGTAACTTATACGGTTGCCATAAACAAACCATTGGACAAAACTCGTTGCATTTCATAAGGTATTGTTATGAAATTCAATTCTTTTCCATGTGGCTAATTTTCATAAAGTGTATTTAATGAATTTTACATGTTTTTTTTGCACTTGGTTTGCACCTAACAGCGTCAACTAGTTTTTTGTCAGATCCCTAGTAGCACACTTGTTGAAGTTCTGTTGAGATAACATAAATATGACTTGCTAAGTCATAATCAAGTTACTACAACTAATTATGATCGTAGTGTGCTACTTGGGATTTGGTGCTCCTTCACGGGACCACCGTTTTGGCTATGGCACGATTAGATTTGGATTCTTTAAATTTGATTGCGAAATCCTTTGCTCATCCGATTCAATTTAACACAAATCCACCCTTCTCAATGTGACTTACAGGATGTAAACATATGAAACATAGAAGAAAAATCTATTTTCATTTTCATAAAGTATATAATGAAATTTGGATGAAATTCATTTGAGCACATTATAAATTGTGAAGAAGTTACGCGTGAGAAATTTTCTTAAGATATTCGTTATGTTGTTCATCACTACACTCAGGCAAGTAAACTAATGAAATCCATAAGATGCAACTTATGAACAATTTAGTTAACTTCTATGAAGTTTTGAAGATTTATCTGTAGCTTAGAAGACTTCTCTGAAGTATCGTGGACTTCTCTGAATTTCTCGGAACTTATCTGAAATTATGGGACTTCGCAGCTTCGGAACTTTGCTAAAGGTCTCGAGAATTCACTGAAGTTCTGTGAAATTTGCTTTCCTCAGTTCTAGGGATTTCATAGAAGTTCTTGTAACTTCACTGTAATCCAAAGGACATCATTGATGTCTTTGAAACTTAACTGAAGATATAAGAACTTGTATGTAATTTTCGGCTTTTTGTTGACATTCTGTGGGCTTTTCAGAAGTTTTCTGGCCTGAAGTTTTACAGTTTTTTTTAGTTTTACAAAAACTTGCCAACTTAATCATAACCAAATAGATATACACCGTGTCCAATATATTCTCATACAAAATAAAACTCTATTTATTTCAAATCGATAATCCAGATTTTATTGATAACTTTACCCATTATATTGCTATCAACTACAGCATATTTTTTGGAATAACACCGCCTTTAACCTTCTTGACCAGCTCCAGACGTTTTTCGAAACCGTCGCAGGCGTCACGCACGACTTCCATCGGCATTTCGTCCCGAATCCGTTTCATTACGGTTTTGAATTGGTTCATATTAGGCGAACTGTGGTCATTTACCTTCGCCAGCATGTATGACCAAACGAAATAATCCAAGGGATTCAGATCTGGTGAACTGGGAGACCATTCATTATTGTTCAAAAAGTTGGTCAAATTTTCTCGACACCAGCCCTGAGCCAGATTTACAGTATGCGATGGCGTTCCGTCCTGTTGAAACACGTATCGATCATCTCCAAACACCTCTTGTATATACGGCTTGACAACTTTCTCCAAAACTTCCGTTTTATAATATACGGCATTCACTTTAACGCCTTTTTCGATGAAAACCAGTGGTAATTTGCCTCGTTTGCAAATTCCTCCCCAAACCATCACTGACGCAGCACTTTGGAACCGTGGAGTATTCCTATCACTCTCTGGAACAGTTCTCGAAGAGAGAGCCCACAATCTGTCGTTCTCGAATAACTTTTCGTCGGAAAAGATAAATTCTTTCCCACCGTGCCGCGACAAAAGCAGTCTTGCTCTTTCGAGTCGTTTTTGCATGGAAGGTTCCGAAACTCCGTGAACCTTACGTTTCTTGAAAGCTTGGAATCCGAGGTCATTTTGCAGTATATTGTGCATTGACGTTTTCGAAACGCTGTGATTTTCGTCTAATCCGTTCACTGACCACTTTAACAACTCGTGCAGTCCGCACCGTACGAGTACGACCGGATCTCTTCCGGTCATCCAACGGGCAGGTGTCACGGTACCTTCGGATGGTTCGGTACACAAAATCCCGCTACTCCGAGGTTTTTCAAATTTCTGAAAAGAGGGCGCTCACCTTTGAAAAACTTTTTTATCACCACAGCACGAAACTCCTTCATTCAGATAAACACCGATTGAAAACAATCGGACATAACCTAAAAGCGTTTGTATAAACATAGTGCAAAACTACAGCAACACATACGTGAAGCTTGTTGAGTAGTTGAATGACACCAATGCAAGAAAAAAGTGTATGAGAATATATTGGACACGGTGTATGTAATCATTTGCAAACATTGTGATACCAACCAAAAATTGGTTCACTGTCGTAGAACCCCTTGATTCCAAGTACACCTTCGACATTGCACCTTCCAACACATACGGTCTTGTGGAAAAGTAGCGTTTTGCCGTAGGACTACGTTTTTGTTTTCTGTACTGGGGTACAATTTAAAAAAAATCGCATTACGGCTGTCACGAAAAGTGGTCAGGTTATGAGCGCTAATATCAAAGTCATTTCTCATAAAAAGGAAATCAAAATTTTTGCACCGATAAATAGGAAAAATTTCTACGCATCAACTTCAATAGAGAAAAATGATGATTTTGGGCCACATACTATTGCAAAATTCATAAATTTTAAGCGTTGCCTTGAAAAATATATTAACATCTTCAGGCCTAAGGGATCGTATATGACCTCAAAAGATAAATTACTGCATAAAAACACAGACTGAATAAAAGTGTACACACTCTTCGGCAAATTTGTTCTACATCAATTCTTCTATATGGGAAATAAAAAGAAAATATATAAGTTCAAGGTCTAATGGACAACCTAGAACATCCTGAATATGAAAAAGTTCAGGAATAAAAAACTAAATACCCCATCAATAGCATAAAACTTAGTTTTAAGATATGGTACATATGCATACGTATTATTAAATTTTTGGTAATAAACATTAAATATTTTTGGAAATGTTCTAGGTTATCCAAAATGCACTTGAGTTCAGAACTTTAGATCTACAGTTGTAACAGTAGCTTTTAGGGCTACATAATATTATGATATGTATTCAAACATATTGTATGAACTTTTTGGAAGGTCAAAAGTCATTATTTGATAATTTTGTGATGTTCTAGGTCATCAAAACTGTC
This sequence comes from Aedes japonicus, assembly GCA_034211315.2. Classification (NCBI taxonomy): domain Eukaryota; kingdom Metazoa; phylum Arthropoda; class Insecta; order Diptera; family Culicidae; genus Aedes; species Aedes japonicus. The sequence continues at coordinate 30,841 of JASCZW010008775.1, read as the reverse complement.
CTTGAGTTCAGAACTGAAGATCTACAGTAGTAGCTATAGCTTTTTGGGATATACAAAGTAACGCTACGTTTTCAACCATATTCAGTGAAAATTTTAGAACGTTAACAAACATTACGAGATAAAGATGATCGGAATCATCCAAACTGTCCATGAGTTCAGTATATAAGATCTACATTTGTAACAGTAGGTTTTTAGAGTATGCAATGGAACAATATGTATTTAACAATATTCATTGAATAGTGTAGAAGGTCAACAGACACTTTTCGACAATCTTTGGATGTTCTAGGTCATCCAAACTGTCTTTAAGTTCCAAAAATAAGGTCTACAGTTGTAACAGTAGCTTTTTGGGCTGTACAAGGTGACTATATGTACACAAACATATTCAATGAATCTTTTGGAAGGTCAAGAGTCAATATTTTATAACTTTCCATCATCCAAACTGTTCTGGCGTTCAGGACTTAAGATTTACAGTTGTCAATATTTCATTATCTTGGGAAGTAGTTTTCATAATGTTGGTTGATGAAATTCATTCTGGTTTAAACAGCAAGTGAATCATAAGATAATCGAGGATCAGAGAATTCTTATCGATCTTGTAGCAAAAAATTATGAGGTATTAATACGAATTTTCTATATTTCTTGATACAATGAATAGATACAGAATACAGAAACTGCCCAAAGTTTCAAACATTTTACCCTAACGGCATAACAGTTATAGCTATTTCCGTAATTTTACGTGGACAACATTTAAAACTGCAATCCCACAGGGTGTGGCAGAAAATAATGCGAAAATGTTCAAACTTGAGTATTGGGTTAATTCGTGTAGCTAGTGACTAATTTCTGTCGAAAGTGTATTTGTTTATGTTTACTTTCAAGTGCTGCATCCAAACATTCTACTTGTTTTATTGCAAATTCGTCAAAATATTCGCGAAAGAAGTGGTCACCAGTTTGTTGCTCGCCCAGACGAAGCCGAAAGAGATTGCTAAGGTGGTAGGGTGCCATTTGGCAACAGTTTACTGCATAAAAAAGTCCCTGCATGATGGTCCTAAGTAGCGGAAGCCGGGAAGCGGACATCCACGCTTTGCACGCACGCCGAACGTGATCAAATCGGTCCGTGCAAAAATTGCTCGCAACGCGGTGCGTTCTATAAGAAAAACTTGCAAAGGAAGCCAATATTTCGGAGAAATCCATGCTGAGAATCACAAAGAAGACCTGCATTCATCTTCCAGAGCCAAAGTGAAACGCCACTTGATTACGGACCGGGTCAAGGAACTACGAGTGACTCGTTCCAAGAGATTGCTTTCCTTGTTGAAGAAGGAAAAAATGATAATCCTGTTCTCCGACGAAAAGCTTTTCAGCATCGATGATGTGGCCAACAGCCGCACGGACCGGTCCATTTCACCGCAGAAAATGGAGAACGTTCCGGAAAAAGTGAAATTCAAATTTCAAACCAAACATCCGGCTGGTGTCATGATGTTTGGCTTGGTGGCGTCCAACGGTTTGAAAATGCCGCCTGTTTTCATTGATGCTGGAGTTAAAATCAATACCGAAGTGTATACACTAAGGTTTTATTTTGCACGGTTTTTTTTACACGGGCTGTTTTCGGCCATAACGCCAGAACGGAACTACTTATCGACCTCATTCAACTCACATTTTACGTTTTGAGCCAAAAGTAATCGTATGGCAGTTTTTCAAAAAATTCACAATTTTTGGTTAAAATACTTAAAATTTTAAAAACTGTATTTTGAACATTGCATGGAAAAGTAACGCATAGAAACAAAATTGAAGCAATATAAAAGGGTTTAAGCAAGTGAATTTATCAACTCTATTTAGTCTTTTTTACACGGTTCCATACTAAAAGTGGAACGTATCCCCAGTGCAAAAAAAAACCTTAGTGTATAGGTATTTTAAAGGACCAAGTGCTTCCCTGGGTGAAGGCCAACTTCTCCGAGGACCAAACACGTTGTCTTACAGCAGGATGGAGCGCCGTGTCACACGTCCAATCGAACCCAACAATGGTTGAACGATAACATGAAGTTTTGACCGAAGGATTTGTGGCCCCCTAGCAGTCCAGATCTTAATCCGTTGGATTATTCGATTTGGGCATATGTTGAAGCACGAGCCTGCAAAACATCATACCCTTGTGTGAAAAGTCAACCATAACACGCACATGGCAGTCACTGTCGGAGGACTACGTCCGAAGGCATGCTCTGACTTCCGGCGTCGGCTCGAGGATGTTATTAATAAAAATGGAGGATACATTGAAATTTTTTTTTTAAAAGGACTTTATAAAGATAACTGCACTTGAAAATGATGATATTATTGCTTGAATTAGTTGAAAATGGGATTTGAAAGAAATAGAACAAATTTTCGCATTATTTTCTGCCGCACCCTGTACCAGACTGTTTTTTTTATTTATGAAGATTTAATGGACCATTATGTCAAGCAGTTTTTCCGTTCTATTCGACAAGAGGTTTTAGAAATTTGTTCCAATAAATTCAAGAGTTTTTGAGAAGCGCATAAATGTGGGCAATTTATTTCGGGGTTTCAAAAGTAAATCATCTCGAAATTATGCCTATCTTCGGATTTAGGGTGGTAGTAATGTCAAATGTCCGAGGCTAAGAGATATTCTCCTATGGAGATTATGTCATGCATTGCATGATGCAATTCTAGAAACTAAACCGGACTGTAACGTAAACTACACACTTAGAAAATTTTACAGTATTCGGTATGTTTTTACCGAACTTTCAACAACTGAACGTTCGGCAATCCGATTTACCAGATTTTGGTTAAATTTTTCAGTATCCCGCTAAAAAAAAACCGGAACTTGTCAAATTTTACCGAAATTCATTAAATCGGATTACCAAACGTTCAGATGTTGAAAGTTCGGTAACAAATTACCGAATACTGTAAAATTTTCTAAGTGTGTAGTTTTCGATTATATGATTTAGTTCACGATGTCACCCGCAAAAAAAAAACTAAGATAGCATGAACACAATAAAGTACAGCGTAATATAATAACTAAACATACGGAATATATAAAAATAACACAAACTATTTGGTCTCATTTGTTAACATTTGCTGTTGGTAAGACATTGCTAATGGAACCGTAGTTTTGACGGCTTTGTTGCGATATTCCTTTTAATTTTTTGCTTTGCATTTTTGCTCGCGCTTTAAACTATGGCTACCGTTCACAAATATTGCTACAGAATCTTTGATGTTGGATAACATCTTTCGGTAAGATATGGAGGTATAAACTCGAAAAAGAGGTATAAATTCGAAAACCTAGAGGTCGCTTAAAAATTGAATGATATGGAAAATTTGAATCGCCACTTCGAATTTCTAAAGGCACAAATCGGAGAAACTATAAAGATTTCTGATGAAAAAAAGGATTCACTTGTATCAAAAATCATTAGGCAACCAGTGATTTAAAATTGTCCCACTGCTGTAGAACCATTTGATCTCAAGTTCACCGTGCACCTTGAACATAGCAAAACATTATTGCGCTTTTATGTTTTTATTACATTAGTTATGTTATTAGGGGTGATTCATTATGCTTGGGACCGATATACTGGTACTTCCTGATTAAAAAACGGCTTCCATTTTCGTCTTACCTAGCCAGCGACTGCTTGTACGCTGCAGTGCAGCAAGAAATCTTCTAGTTATGTTTGACATGTGGAATCTTTGTAGTTTGATAGACTTTTGCCTACGTGGTAAAGTCAAGATTTTGTACACATGTCGGTGGAACTTACCTCGCAGCCATCGTAAAAGGTAGTAGTCGTCATGTTCAGGTTTCAACACATCGGCCACTTGTCGGCGGAACTGTAATAGCAGAAAAGGACAAAAATGCATGGTTAGTCAATTATCCTTTAAATCAACTCGTCTTCTTAACTAATAGCGAACAAGCGAAATACGTTGACGTGCTTAGCATGTTTACCTTGTTCAGTTACAAGTTCAGCCGTGCACGCATTCTAGTTCACTAATTTTCCGGACACAAACTCAACCTGAGATGCAGGTACACGCTCTTATAACTGGTCCAAGCGGCGTTTAGTTCAGGTAAGCATTTAATTACACAGCGCTTTAGTTGTCTGCAGCACATAACTCGTATCTGCTAGCCAAACGCGGATAAAGTGACCGCACCGATGACCTTGAGAGTGAGCTTGAGAGAGTTTAATTGACTTTACCGGCCGGCGTGACACAAAACACGTGAGAGCATTTTGATATTTTTTCCGCGAAACATGAACTTCACCTCTCGAGCGCGGAGCACAGCTGATGGCATCATGACGTGATGCTTTCAGTGGAGCACTGTCACTCTCTGCGATCGTCGCGGTAATCCGATAGCTTAGGGCAATTAAACGACAGAGAATGATAGGAAACAACAAATTTGCCCATCACATTAGTCATACACCCACTTAAGAATATCGCACCGATCACTGTTGTTGTTGTTGTTGCCTTTGTAAATGCAAGATCGTCTCTGCAAATTACCGAAGGAAGGTGTGCGTGTAACGATTTTCTCCCTGATCTTATCACCCCGCTGGGCCGGGGTTAATTCGATCTACACATCGTCCCTCACCGTTCGAGCACGCGATCGTTAATTATTATAAGATTAGCCCCACATTACTGTCGATGATAATTATATAGCAGGTGGGATAGCTATACACAGATTGGTTGCATTTTCACTACCGGCGTCGTCGTCGTCGAAGATGGCAGTGCATAATGCAGTTATGACTGCTGAGTGTGCCGATCGAATCGCAAATGTATAAATCCAATACAGGGAAACGCATATTATTATAGATGTGTTTCGAGAGGTGCAATTTAAAACGGATTGTGGTGGTGGCGTGTTTCGGCTTGGTGAAACTTGATGATTGGGTATCTTGTAAGACTTTACTTTCTTCCTAATTCGATGGGTTGTCCAGACTGATAATTGATCCTGTGATGTATGCAGAAATGGATTCAAAACTTTTAATTGAGTTGTCTCTCCATAACTCGATATTGGAGAGTCCATCGATAAAGCAAGAGAACGACATACAAGACAGATGTAAATAATAGCCTACTACACACTTAGATTTTTTTACAGAAATCTGTAAAGTTTTACCGAATTCTCAACAACTTAATGTTCGGTAATCCAATTTTACGGATTTCGGTGAAATTTGACAGATATCTGTAAAAAATTTACCAGATTTCGGTAGAATTTTACCGAAATCCTTAAAATTGGATTACCAAACGTTCAGCTGTTGAGAATTCGGTAAAACCTTACAGATTTCTGTAAAAAAATCTGAGTGTGTAGGTTCGAATCTAGAAACAAGAAAAATGTATGTCTATGTATTTTCCCGTAACCAAATCTTAATTCGCTCACTAACTTCCAACGGTGTCTTGCGATTCATGGAAGAATAGTTAAATTGTCAACAGTGTGATAAATTAGACTTTTTCGGTCCAATGACCCAACGACAGGCTGATTGATTTTTTTTTACAATAATTATGCAAAATTGAGTTCACTAGACCCAATTTCTAAACGCGTTAATTAGAGGCTGTCTACGAATTTATTGCATCACATATGATTGCTCCTGGCTTATAGTACAAACGGTGTAAAATAACCAAATTCAATGTGTATTGTGTATTACTTCTAATCTTTTGGCAAATTTTGCTGTTTAGTTTTTCAAACAAAATTTGAGCAAAAAATCTAGAGTGGGAAGATTTGGAACACGCTGCTTGAAAACCAGACATGCTATTAGAAATGTACTCTGGCAAGTACAATTAGCCTTTTCAAGCATGAGCATGAGCATGAGCATGGGCATGATTGACCGCCCACGGATGCAATTCCGTTATTGCCAGATCAGCTGTATTTACACAAAGAAACAACAGATGATGTTTGGGACTAACATACATCTTCAATGTGTAAAAACTGGTGACCCATTATGAAGCAATACCGGCGCCGGCCGTGCCCGAATGCTGGTCAAGTAGGGAATGTGAAGGAATGTGTTGACATGATACTCGCTTTGGAGGAAGTCGAGAAATCCTCTACACTTCCACGAGAAATCACTGCGATGTTGGACTTGATGTTGGATAGTTGGGAAAAGGTTAGCAGCAGGGTTCGTGTTGGCTAACGATACGCTGAAAGCCCGTAGCACTTTCCGCCAAAGCCGGCCGTCGCCGACGTGTCGGGACCCATCCGGTAGTAACATGATATCTGCGTCTAATACACTCTTCTTACACCGATTAATTTACAAACTGAGCCTGCACAACGAATCAAAATTCACTTAGGCACAATTTTGGTATTTTCTTCTAAAATCTAGTTGTTGATATTGGCCCTTTATTTCTGCTCAGATTTTCCGTCGTCAATATTCTTCCTCAAACGTTGCAATCGCCAGCTCACGTTCAATGCAAGCAGCAGCAGCTATCATGCCGTTCGTTTTGAACGACGAGACAGCAGACCCAAGAATGGACACTTTTTACAATTCACTTTTTCCACTGCTATTACGTTGCGACTGGACTGAAAAATATCACCAATCAATTCTGAATGACCATAACTTTAAACTTTCAATCTTTTTAACTAAGTTTTCTCCGTTTTTTCAGCGTAAAAATCGCACAACATTTCACTGCCATCGAGAACCGTGATCCTAGACGTCAGCTTTTATCGACTCCTCCTCCTGCTATTAATCATCGATTCATTCGCGACAAAGCGGAAAAACGCTCTATCTTAATAATTTATGTCTGGGTGTCACAATATTACCACTAATTAACAAAACCCAGCTGATGTAACTGTTCTTCCGGGTGCGGGGAAGAAGTACAAAAACCAAAAAAAAAACAAAACGGGGAAATACTGCTGACAATCACGTATTACGGGAGAGAATGGATTGTATTCACTATTTTTTACATAAAGCACACGGAAATTGTATGATTTCACTGTTAGTTTAAGTTAAATACCGAATTACTGTTTGATTTTTTTTCGCGAAAACGACGGAACAAAAACAAAACACGTCAGTTTCAAAGCACGGCTTGCTGCGATCCTGAGTATTGCACATACGTCGGATATACATTATTAAAATAGTATTCTGTTTTAACAAAAATGTTTGACTCCAGAGGGAAAATACAAAAAAAAATCATCTCGATTTCGAAGAAATTTGCGGACTTTTCCCGGAATACGTTTCATCAACCGGCACACATTATTCTCATCCATCGTTTTGACAATCTTATTCCACTTGGTTCTCAATTAATTGATGCTTTTGACGACGCTGTCATTCACCTTCAGCTTCCTTCAGTTAGCCCAAACCCCCTCTATCGGTCTGAGCTGGGGACAGTTTGGTGGGTTGCGTTCTTTCAGTATAAATTGATACCCTTTGGCTGCACTGTTTTACTGTAATGACAGTTTGCAAGATCTGGCCAAAACATGACAGGTTCATTATGGGAACTGATGTATGGCAATATTCGCTTTTGGAGACATTCCGTTCTGTACAGCTCGGAATTAAATGTCTTATCAGTGATGAAAACCTTGGTCTTCTCACCGCAGCTACAGGTGCTTTGTCAAATCATGTACTTACGTGCAAATTTATCAGCAAACACAAACTTGAATTTGGCAGGAACATCTCCCTGAGCCGTAGCCAAGTAATTTTTTTTATCTCTGACCGCTATTTGGTTATCTAAAGGCACGGTATGACTTGAAGCCTTCCAGGAGACGAATCCGTTGCACGGTACTGCGAGCGGCGCGAAACTTTTTGGCCAAATTGCGCTCCGAGAAGTTGGGGTTTGCCTTAATGTTCTTGAATCCTAGAGGGTTTGAGCTGTTTAGTGGAATACTTGTAACTATAATTTAAAAGTCGAGTTATTAGTACGAGACACTGAAGAAGTCTGCACATTGTAGACGAAATACGCGTATCTGTCGAAGATAAGCAAAGGTAGTTGGAATTAAATGGAGATTACTAATTTTTCTTCTAAATTATAGTTAACGTTCTTGATGACTTTGTTCCTCAGTTGACGCCCAGACAACCACAAGTCGTATAACAGTGTTCAAATAGTATCGTATATTGCTATATTTTTAATCAAAATCGCAATTAATTGTGGCCTTTATTGTATTATGTTTAAGTTAAATCGTAAAGAGTGCAAATCTTCGACTTCTATACGATGTGTCATTTATTCATCGTACTGTGTCACAAACTAAATCGCATATACATCGCCAACCTTTTTAAATCGAATTTGTTATTACATATTCAATCGCATACGATATCAAATCAACTCGTTTAAGAAAACAATGGAATTTGCACGTATATGGCCTCCACTTTTGCACGTATAAGCCATATTTTTGCATTCTATACGATTTGTTTACTTACATATACGTTTGTATATCATAAAAACAACTTTCAATATACGTGCATTTTGGTTGTCTGGGCGGTTGACAGTACTCGCACGACACTTACTTTGAGGCTTGTGATCCGTCGACAAAGTTTCTCTGTACTTTTTTCAAAACACGCCACACGGTTTTTTGGGGAAAACCTAACACTTTAGCAAGTTTTTGCCCAGACCACGAAGGGTTTTCCAAATGGTTGCGCACAATTATTTTTCATAATTCTTCTTCCATTTTGTGTTTCTCTGAAACACGTTCGAACTGCACCGCGAAAAAAGACTTCTGATGTTGTTATTTTTATAGGGAACACATAAGATGTCAAAGTTGAACTATCTTAGATGCATCATCAAACCATTTTGAAAGCATTCAAGGACGTTTCTCAGAGCATTCCAGAACTGCTTGGAAAGATTTCCTGAACCATTATTGCAGTATACCAGAACCAGCCATGTCTAAACACTACACTGCACGCAGAGCTATTTTTTACCACGCTAGCGCGTGTTTTATATTCGCCACTTTGACTTCGTGCCAATTGCCCAACGCGGTGGATACAACACCAGTGTCAGTGCTCATGGTTTGGCTTCGGACACCGTGATTGATGTTTCGGCAAACACCACAGCCGAGTGTTTCCGATTGTGTCCGATTGCGGAATACACGCGCGGTTTATTTATTTTTTTTCTAACCGAGCCGTGATTGTTAAACTCAATCAACTTATGCGCCCGTCACCCAACAGCCAAGAAAACAAATCAACAAGCCAATTATCGAATTTTTAGAGTCATCCGACGAGCATTGCTCTATCCGTGGCATGGGTGTATGTTGAAAGCTTTCTTGTGATCGTAACCACTCGTGTATTTTCCCAAACATCAAACACAGTGTCCGAAGCAATACACGAGCGTGTACACTCGTGTCGCGTGCATTGCGTTGCGGGTTCATCTATAAGCACAAAACTAAAGTGGTGAATTACAGCCACATGGTGGTGTGTTTGCAGTCAAGTTCGGCCCCCGTGCAGAACGGTCTGGTGCTTTTACCAAGGCTGACCAGAACTTCTATGAAAGCACGTTTCCAGAACAATTCTGAAAGGATTCATGATCTACTCTAACAGTATGCCAAACTCCGAAAGGATCGTAAAGGAATAGTTCTGGAAGTATTACAAATCAAATCTGGAAGCATCCCAGATCAAATTCCAAAAACCATTCCAAAATAATTACTGAAGTATACCTGCACTTAGTTGGAAGCATCCAGAACTACTATGGAAATATCCCACAATTACTCTAACAGTAATCCAGAAAAATCTAGATGCATCACAGAACAATTCTAGAAGCATAAAAAAACTATGCTAGAAGCACCAGAAAACCATTCTGAAAGCATTAAACGTCTTAACAACAATGGTGAGCAGTTAAAGTTGCCAGCTGTGTTATCATTTTATTCAATTAATGATTCCACTATATTTTAATAAATGTCAGAATAGTACCGTAGATGTATCCAAGCTGTACCCGAACTGTGCTGACTCTTCTTCCGACAAAATGTACCGAATTACTAACCCCTTCGAGGTGGTCCCATGGACAGAGTTAGGGTTAAATGGGCACACACACTGAAGATTTAACAAATAGGCGCATCTGGAACGATTCCCGCAAAGTTAGGTTAGAATCTGGGAAGATTAAATGACCTATTAGTATTTCATAACAGTTCTAGAACAATTCTGGAAAAATCACAGACAAATTTTTGAGGCTTATCAGAACTACTCTGAAAGCAGTCCAGAACTACTAGAACCAAAGAACTACTTTGGAAGCATTTAAAAACTACTTTGAAATCATTTCAGAACAATTATAGAAGTCCCACAGTCCAATTCATGCAGCATCTCGTAACAATTCTGGAAGTTTTCTTGGAGCATTTCAAAACTGATCTGAAAGTGTTCTCGAACTATTCTGGATGTATCTCAGAAGAGATTTGGATATACCTGTGAATAATTTAGAAAGCATTTCAGAATTGTTTTGAACACATCATAATACAATTCGGAAAGCTGAGAGATCGCAGCAAGCCATGCTTTGAAACTGACGTGTTTAGTTTTTGCTGCGTCGTTTTCGCGAAAATCAAACAATAATTCGTAATTTAACTTAAACTAACAGTAAAATCATAAAAACTTCGCGTACTTTTGGAAAGACATAGTGAATGCAATCGATTCCGATATTTTCGGTAAGATCGGTTTGAGATTTATGCTCCGAATTTGTTGCGATTGAATTAAACTTGCCGGAAAACAGACACCAGTGCTTAGTTTTACATCATTTCCTGAATCTAAACGTACAGAATCCTGAAAAAGCCAATGAAAAATTTCGTTCGAGCGGTCCAAATTCTAACACCTTGTAAACAAGCTCCCTGAACTGTCAAAAAAGTGAGGTTAATAGATTCGGTGCAATGATCTATAGCGCGTAACGGTTGACTCAGTAAATGGGAGAATAGGGATGCCAAGGATGGGAAAAAGGGGGAAAATAGTCGATTATGGTGTTAATTCAATTATTGAATTCAAATGTTCTTACTTCTTTTTCAAAAAAGTTCATTGCTTATTAAGTAAAAGAAGTATAATAAAAAATTAAAAATATATAAACAAAACTATGAAAATTTACATAATAGACAAAATTTAGAAGACTTAAAAATTTAAAAGATTTACAGAGTTTACAATATTTACAAAATTTACAAAATCAAAGAATGTAACCAAAGGACTGGTTACAATGTGCAGTCGCCTCATAGCGGGCGGGGGTTTTGATTATTGGCAGTGTGTGGAATGATAAAAAGAAGACCAGTGCATTTACAGAACGGCCATTTTTTTTGTCAGAAACAGCAAACGAAGATAACGCGCATGCACGCGTGAAAGTTTGCCACATAATTTCAGATGCTTTCACCACGTGGTGTACAGAGTTTTGATATGCAGGTTGCATATCGAACGGGCGGTTTAGTAATGTTAATTTTTGCGCTTATATTGTCGCGAGTGCATGAAATAATTTGCGAATCAAAGTCGATTTTTTTTTATTTTTACGAATGAGCAAGCAAGTGTCATTAAGGAATGGGTGAGATCTATCTGATTATAACTATATAACAATAACCTTATTTTTAAATAATAATAAATACGTGCCTGGTTTGGAAATTTAACATTTCAAAATCTGGGGGTGTGTTACAGTGTCTTTATACAAATGTTATCGGTTGTGGGGTTGTGTCACCAAATCTCGACAGCAAACAACTTTTCGATGATGTTAGCTTCAAGCTAAAATTAGAGATGTATTTATTTATCGTATAAAGTGTCTTTAATATACCTGACATACAATTTTAGTGTAGGAATCAAGAGGAATCGTATTGCGTCCACTTTGTAGGTTAGCTGTAAGCTTGGCTGTAAGTTTGTATTTTTAGTTTAGATTTAGAATTCAAAGGGTTCTTATTTATTACTTACAATAGGTTTAAGTTCAAATTTCACAAGTTTTACGGTGTTTTAAATTGTTCTATGGTAGACTAAGTAGCTTTAAATTTAGAATAATCAGATAATAACTGCAAACGTGTAGCACCATCACATTGCACACAATGGTCCTTTTGTATCGTCTCGGAATTATTAGATCCCTATTGTTCCGACGTTTCTCGACAGCGATTGTCATCAATGACATATGGATCATTTGCGGCCTGCTGTAAAGCGATTCGATGAATATCGACTGCGTCGCTGTCTCGGGAAGTGTTGCCGTGACATCGGTAATGTGTACATGCGGGGCTTATTGTACTTGAAAGTAACCTCGAAATGGACGTGACTCTCCTGACATTCTGAAATGGGTTGCTGAATTTGCAGTTATCACTTTCTAGCTATCGGATTAAAGCTGCTTCCAATGGTTTCTTGAGGGATTCTTGTAAATAGATTTCCTCCATAATACCAATACCGGCCAATGATTCTTAGACACACATACACACACACATCATAAAATAATTCGGAAAGCTGGCTTCGGTTGTCAATTTTTGTTGTTCTACGCCTAATATACTCTTTTTTTTAAATAATATGATTTGTTCTTCAAGTGAGCCAAGTGCGATGGGCCGTCTCAATATACACTGAGCGAACAAATGGAGAGGAATTCATTCGAATATCGTATAGAAATTTACCACAAGAGATTGTTGCAAATTTCATACGATTCTCTAATGGAAAGGACCTCATAGGACGATCGTATGAAAATTTTACTCACATAAACAAAAAAATTGCAACTGGGATTCGAACCATGAACCTCGGGATCCAGAGGCTAGCCACAATCCCACGGGACCACACACGCTTGATAAGTGATGACGATTGAAAGTGTATATACGGTTTGTTTTTATCGACCAATGAAATAGTAATCATTCCATACGATTTCGTATGGAATTAGTCTTAGACTTTTACTTTGTGCTTCAAAGTTTCGATTGAATGAAAATCCTACGAATAATTTCCTAAGTGTACTATCCAAAGAATAACATTTTCATCAGTTGTATCGGCTAAAAAGCTCTCGGTATGGTCGATTATGGTACAACGGGATATGGAGCCGGCACCGGAAGGACCAGTTCCGAATTGAGAGTGCTAATGGGATTTTTAGATAGAAGGGCCTCAGATTGGTTGATCGAAGAACTTAAAGAACTAGAAGAAATAGACATTTTCGCTTGATGCTCGAGAGTGGAACAAACTAATAACTGACGTTCCAGCTTTCAAACAACTTCTTGGTGAGCTCGAGTCGTTTTTATAGTTGAATATTGTTCGGAACTTGAGTAGAAAACCAATCTCGACTATAAAAAGCATATGAAAAACCGCTTTACTTCGGGAAATGACAAAAAAAAAACAAAAATTGAAAAAAATTGAGGCACCATCTATGCGGCGACCAGTCATTGGTCAGTCAATTAACATACTCTTATTTTTAATGACCTCTTGTTTCCCTCGAATTATTTCACGATTGTATTATTTTGAAACGTCATGAAATGGATTGATTGCGTCATTGAATCGCATCAAAACATTCACAGCTTAATTTCCATACCAAAGAAAAATTAGCTACAGATCTGTAAAAACTATAGATAAAGGCTTTATTTATTTATTTATCGTTTTTTTCGTTTAGGGCTGCAAAATGGTGTGTCGACAACTGTGATGGAGCGTGCGTCCCCGAAATATAGCTCTGGTCCTCACAAGTTGCTACCTCATGCTTCCACGGGTCAAGAGAAGACAAAGACCGCCAGCTAAGGGTTGCGTACTTAACTGGTAGTGCAGCCTGGACACTGTTGTCCTTCTGACTTCAGCTAGATTGAGGAGGTGCGTGGCGAGCGTCTGTCCACCAAGGAGGTATGACTCAAACAGCGTCTGTCCTGGCATCGAGTGGTTGAGTAAGAAACGCTGTATCTCGTCAGCTATACCTTAGGAGGCAGTCCCACCAACGCAATGTAGGTAGCGCGACCCCGGTAAGCTAACATGCTGAAATCTTACCCTACCACGAAAAATGTAAGTATACTTTAAAATTTAAATTTGTTATTCCTTCATGGCAATGACAATGCAAGTCCATTTACAATTGCAGCAGGACCACAATCGAAAATCATGCAGACAGTACACATGTTATTCTCATTTTATATAATAACATCCCTTCACATTATGCTATTTTCAGCTTCGCATTTATACACACTTAGAAAGTTTTACAGTATTCGGTAATTTTTACCGAACTTTCAACAGCTGAACAGTTCAGTAATCCGATTTATCGGATTTCGGTAAAATTTGACAAGTTCCGTAATTTTTACCGGAATACTGTAGAATATTACCGAATCCGGTAAATCGGATTACAGAACGTTCAGCTGTTAGTTCGGTAAAAATTACCGAATACTCAATATTTTTCTAAGTGGTGCATCGTCGTAAGTTTTAGTCCACCTAAGCGAGATAAGGCGCTATAACCTTGGCAATTATTGCCAGGCTTTTGGTTCAAATGCCAAAAGTTCACCCACAGGCAAAAGGAGCATAAACTAATCTTTCTTGCATCTATGCTCCCAACAATAAAGTACAAATTATCACACTGTTTAACTCTACATTGAAGCGTTTGGTACGGGAGGTCCACGCTTTCTTCCTTCCCTTGATTCAGAGTAGTAGAGCAATTTTAGATCTCTCTGGAATCGCTCTAGTTCTTAGAATCCTCTTTGCGGCACATACTACGCAGTTGGCCTGGCCGATGACAAGAAAAATGATGTATTCAAGAATCCATCATTTTCCAGGATGCCTTCAAGAATTGGCTGCGTTAGTGTGAGATTAGATTATTTATCGTTTATTTTGTTCCTAGTTCATTCTGTACTGCCGGCCGTAGAATCTATTGATTCAGATAACGTAAACAAGAAATAAATAATGACACATAAATCTGTATCTTAAAGTAACGCAATGTTGTTGCTGTAACCCAGAAATCTGGCAAGTTCTCTTCCATCACCTGTTCTTATATTTTCAGACATTCTTCTCTTTTTAGGGAGCGAGTAATGGCGTTTTAACCATAAACCATAGGGTGCTAGGACTATAGTTAATGCTTAAGTCCCAACCGTTTGAAGAAAACTGGCGCATCACTTAACCTTTTTAGACTAGATGCTCCCAACGACCATTTTCGAATAAATGTTTGTTCTGTACACTAAACAGAGCATTCTGTTAAAATATTCTCTTCGACTATTCATATCCTTTTTCCTTTGATATCTACTGAAGGCTACATGGGTTTCCCGTGTCTTCTTAAGGTAGATACCAAATCTTCCCTATTTTCAACGCTTGCATGGACGTGGCCAGGTGAGCAATCAAAGAGTGTCTTCGTGGAGATTATTGCGTGACGAAACGTATACGTAATTGTATCTGTTTCATGCTGACATGCAATGTCTTCATCGAATTACTCCTTATCGTAGCTCCTTTCACGAGGTGTGCAAACGTCAATGCTAATGCTAATGCTAATCATAGAACAATTCGGAAAGCTTCCAAGAACAATTCTTGGTGCATAGTAGGACTACTCTGGACGCATCCCAAATCTTCTTTGAAACAATCCTCGTAGCATCCCAGAATAACTCTGGAAGTACACCAGATCAACTCGAGAACCATAACATAACTACTCTGAAGGCAGTGCAGAATAATTCCTCGAGCGTCGAAAAGGTTAATATGAAATAACAAGACGTTGGTTTAAACAACGTACAGGTTGTTCTTAAAGAATTATCACAATGAAATCACGAAATCAAACGAACCACAATCTAAATTCGACTTTTGTTCTGCTCGCCTTGTCAACGTTGACAAAGTCCACATATAATCATGGCCATCTTGATTCGTGCTGCAAATGGTAATCCTCATAAGAGCTCAATATAATTTCTTATCAAAAGTTGAATGTTTCAATAATCTGAAAGTTGACCACCGTCTGCATCCGCCGTCTCCTACCCCTGGTTCCATTCGTTGACGCGATTGAAAGCGTCAAAATAAAATTCCACGAGTAACTGGCAAAGCCGGTATGCTCGCTCGCTCTGATCCGGTTGTGCATCGCGAATGGCTGCTCAGCTGGCTTAGACAGACTCAACAGCCGCTAGTCAGGCAGTAAAGTCAGTCAGTCAGTCAGTGGGTAAACCACATTTCTGAATGAAGCTGCTGCTGCTGCCGATCTGCGAGAACGATTTGCATTGAAGTGCAATGCCACCACGCGACCGCTCGAGTTGGGGTTGCTTCCATCCATAATCGTGCACTGGTTTATCGTGCTGCATTGGAGCTGATGGCGTGCGGAATCGGGGGAGATGAGATTTTCACTCGATTCGATCTTTTATTCATGAGCTGGTAATTGGCAGTTTTTTCTCTTGTTACATCGCACATAATCGAACCATGGATCGGTTGGTAATAGCTTCGAACCAGCTGGTTCGATGGTCGGATCTTGGAGGTGGGTTTTCCACCCATCGGTAACCGATCGTCGGCAGCTGGGCCCCGTCAGACCAGCTTAGTTGAAAAAAGTTGTTCACCTTCACCAGATAGATATTATGTTTTTTTGTTGTTGCTGCTGCTGAGGGGGTAGTATTGCATCGCTTTTACCCTCCTTCCACTAGGTATGACGAGGAGCTACCTGTTAGCATTAGGCTGGTAACATTTTCTTGACCTTGGGCTGTTAATTCAACCACCTAGAGGTGGATTGTGCATTATTTTGTGCATAAACGTCTTAATTGCAATTTACTGTTGTCGGTGTTAGTTAAAGATAAAGCTTTGTGTGCAGTATTGTAGCTTATTTATACTATTGTTTTGGGACTAATGAATTAGGGAAAACTAATTTTGAAAAAAAAACTTATGTTCTTGGAAAGCAGTTATGGTTAATTTTGCTGATATCAGTTGACAGGAACAAACAAATAATTGTAATCATATAGATGTATGCATGACTCCAAGTAAACACTCATAAAAGAGTGGAATCTGCTTGAATTGCCGAGAATAGGCATGTTCACCTCTATCCATTTGCATTGTTCGTATGATAAATTGAAGAACGTGCAAAACTAACTGATTCTTAGGACGCAAAGAATCAACTAAAGGACCATTTTCTATCATTTTTAACTAAATGCATGGTAGATGAAGAAAAAGTGTGAGTTTAAATAGAATTATACCTTATTATGAAGCAGAATAACGTCGATTAAAACGCTATTTACAAGCAGAACAATTTTAGCATTGATCAATATGAACAGCAAAAATCCCACCCTTTAAACTTCCACTGCGCCCATTATTGAGACATTGAAAATTTAACGCCTTATGCACCTGCAACTGCAATCGAGAGAGTGTGCTTCAGTGAACCGTAAAGAAGAAAACAAAGAGGTTTACTTAGAGGTAAACAGTTTAACCGTACGATTTACCCAATATTGTGTATGCCTCGGTGCAATGTACATAGCACGTACTCTGTTTACAGCCTGGCCGCCAGAGCCCATGCGGTGTCCAACGCCAACCGATAGCTTCAAGGTTTTTCTTTTAGACTTACAAACGACTGTAACATTTAACACATTCACACGATGCATTCACGGCCGCAGTTGCTTCTAAGTATGAGAAATTCTGCATTCGATAAACGCTTTCTGCAACAGTCTACCATGCGTTGGTGCAGACCTGATCCGGTAGAGTGGGAGGGCGAGGCGAGGGAGCTCCAGAGTTCGCATGTGCATTTTTGCATACCGGAGACCCCGTTGAGTTCGTACCCTGGTGTTGACCGTGATTTCAATACGGCATAAAAGAGCCGAACCAAACCACTTTTTTTCGAACCTGAAGAAAAACAAGATCATGCTAATTGCCGATCGTTACGCCATCAATTTCAAGGCTATGCGTACAACCCGTTTCGCATAGAGCAACGCATCTCGTAATTTAATAGAAATCAGTGCGTTTTTTCCGCACCCATTATTCGTGAGCCTGCTTGGAAAGGCACGCGTTCGGAAATTCTGATTAGTCATCGATCCGATTATAAATTACTTATTCTGTCAGCACTGCTATTAGCTGCATTAGGAGTTCTCGCGATCAACCGGGATGAATGGGTTGCATTACAAGCGATCGTTCAATTGGGAAGTTGAATAAGGCCTATTTGAATTCTATTTGTGAAATCAGTGAGAAAACAGGTTGAACTGTTTTAGTAAAGAAGACTATAGGTGGAAATGGAATTCAATAACAATTACTCCATTGTACTCTTTAAAATATCTGTTGAGATTGAGATTGAGATTTTTCCCTTACATACCCTTTCATCGTTCCATACATAAATGTGTTTCTAGTGGGAAACGTTTTGGGCTTCTATTTTGTGATTAACTACTGATAGCTATTCGATAGAATAAACAAACACCAACCTCACAAAAAGGCAGCGAAGTTCTTCGTTTTAATGCAAATTTGAAGCAGAATGTAGAACGGGTATCCTTTTCTTGATATTGTTCTTTCCTTGTATTCTCCCATATGCGGTGTAACGATCTGTGATGATGTTGTTTTTGAGAAGGAAATAATTTCTCATCACCAGGAGTAGACAGCATTTTTTGCTAGAACAAAGTTGTGAAGAGAAAGTATTGATAGTTCCGTTAGCTCACGGCAGGCTGTGAAAATTGAATAGAAGTAGTTTGAAAATGAGCGGAGGGCATTTTGAGGTAGTATTCCGAAACAGGAAACACAGACTTTTGCCAAGCATCCCCATGCGGGGTAGGTCAAGGCATGATCGAATACACCACCTTGACTGGCTTTTATGATTAAACAAAGATTGAAAACCGAAAACATAACCTCAACGACAGTTGATCATCAGATGGACATTCAGATTTTATTTTTCTTATCTATATGAATTATTAGTCTGTGAAATCATTATTATAGTAAAGCCGAATGTAAGACATGCGCAAATGTAGCCAGTGTCATTTTGCGACATCGTTTCTATTTCTCAATATTTAATTAAAACAAGTCAGCTAACGCAAGTTCATTGTATTTTTACGTGTAAAAAATTCGCCTTGTACAATATGCTGTCAGAGAAACGTATGAGCTTTTCTCATCTCATGTTTAATAAAGGATGGAACGATCAAAACTTGGTCGACTCAAATATGACGTAATTCTTTTGAACGTGCATTTAATAAACTTGAACACCCCTCATTTTGTGCGTATGGAATATTTACCCTATTTTGTTTTTGCCATTTTCTATTCAGTTGTCAAATGGCGCCTAAGCAAGAAGAGCAGCGTATTAGAATTTTGCACGCGCATAAGCAAAATCCGAATTATTCAAAGTGTCAAAGCTCCCAAAAAAATACTGGGTTTGGCAAGCGATTTGCACCTGTAGGCTAAAAAGCGAAAGTTTCGTGACAGGTGCGAAAAAAATGGCTCAGGAATGGTATTCCGCTAATAGTGCGCAAATCCTACCCGAGAAAAAAAATTTCGGCAACCGTAAAGAGAAACCTGAAGAGAAGTTAAAAAAAACAGTTGGAAGTGAAAACAGATCAAGGCAAATTGCCGTTCAGCATCAAATAAGGTGGATATAACAGCGGTACAAAACATGATGGAAGGTGTAAAACGTAAAGCCCAATAGTTCGCATTTGGATAATCGGAAGCCTAATCAAATAATTATCCTGAGTTTTGTAGACGGTGAACTTTAAAAAGAAATAAAGAATGATCATTTATATAATTAATTTAACCAATTTTCGACGGTTCCACCCTTTAGTACGTTCACACTACGTTCAATATTGCAAGTTGATATCGATATTAAGTGGAGGTGTTCACGCTACACTCACTTGATACAGTTTGACTTTTGTAAAAGTTACGTTGAAGAAAACAGCAAAATACTAAGTAAATTGATCATTATTCTATGTTCTATACAAAAAGATCTGATTTTGATGAAATACAGTTTTAAAGTACCATTTGTTCCTGTAATTCGTTTTTATTCGGTGGGTGTCGTTGGGATCAGAACTTGACATTTTTTTAATAACCAGAAGCTTCGTCCCCTGAGTTCCGCTTTTTCTATTGAAAATTAGGTGCTACGTTGACAGCATCGTATAATAATTTCACTTCGGTTTGTTTCATTCGATGAACATGCATAAGCCAAATCATTTTAAACTTCCTTTATAACACGACAGTGTAATTATTCAAATTGTAAAATTGTGTTTGGTTCTGATTTAATCCGAAGGAGAAGTGACATTTGAGATTGAAAGATATCGCCCAGCTCTATCGCAGCTGGGTTGTCAACCACTGCTTTTTAAAATTATATCAAGTAAATGAGATGATATGAGCTATATCAAGTCTTATTCTTAATATATGTAGATTGCCTGTGTAGATGACAACGTGGTGTCTGTAACGGGGCCCAATGGAATCGATCTGCATGAGCACTATTGTTCGACTCTGGGCAACGAGAGAGCGGACTCGCTTGCAAAAGTGACCGATATGGAAAGCGATATGATCGACAAATCGATTTTAATGATTTTTTTTTCCAATTTACCGTCAACAATCCCACGTCAGCTGACAGTATAAATGGAGTAAACATTATATCATCCCAAAGGTGTCGAAGAACTTTTGGTTTGAGGTGATGAATGTGGGTCGAGACTTCATTCGTGTGATGTCTCGCCTAGACCTTGTGGATAGAATTGAACGAAAAGTTCGACTATTCGAGTTTAACAAGTCCGAATTATAACTTTTTGATGTTTATGTATTTTTTTTAAAATTATTTATTTTCCGTCGGCCTATTTCCTCACATGGTGACAATCACCGACGCCAGGGAGACGACTCCATCACCTTTGGACCCTACCTAACGACTCATGACTATGAACCGGGACCAACGGCTTTACTTCCCTTTCGAAGGAAGACGTGACCAAGATTTTTTCGCCTCAGAAAAACCACCGACGTCGACTGGGATTGAACCCAGACCCACTGGGGTGCCCAGTAGCAGTCACGCTTACCACTGCACCACCGACGCCGGCAATGTGTAACGGTGAGCTTTTCTTTTGCGAGATTTTGCTGTACGAATACCTTAATATGAGATTATCGTTTTGGTTCAAATCAGGAACTGGATACATCCCCTGTAATATATTCCATCACTATCACTTCTCTTTCGCAATTATCATGTCATTTTGGGTGTCATATGATGGATTTAGATCAAGTATCTGCTAAGCAGACAGGCTGCTAATCATCATGAATAACTCGTTTTGAACCATGCTTCTGTACTTCTCATGGACGGAAAGCTGAATGAACATTTTGGTAAGGTTCAGATTAATTCTAGAGGTAGTTTAGGTTACTTCTTTAACAATCAGAGAAATTCTCGGAAAAGTTTCTTGGAGATGCTCAGTTAAGGAAGTTTAGAGTACTTATTGAAGAAGTCTAATTGGGGGAGCTCAAAAAACTTTTCCAGGAATCTTAAAATGTAGGGAAGGTTCCGGAGCTTTTTAGAGAACTTTACAAGGAAGTTCAAAGTGCATCTGGGGTAATTTCAGAAACCTTTTTGGAGAAGTTCGGTTAAAGTCTTGCGGAAGATCAACTTCTTGAGGAAATACAGAGATATTCTTGGAGGGTATATCTTGAGTAAGCTCAGAGAACTCAGGAGTTCGTAGAAATATTTGGAGTTTAAAAAAGTTTTACGGGAACTTAAGAATATTTTTCGGGGAAGTTTAGAAAATTTTTTGGGGACTTTAAGAGAACTTTCCAAGGAAGTTGAGTGATCATTTTGGAGAAGTTCAGTGAACTTCTGAGGTGGTATCAGGAAACTTCTTGGCTAGGTTTATGGAATTATTTGAGGAAGATCAAAAAAAGTTTTGAAAGTTTTGAATAATTTTAAGAAACTCCCTAAGCCTATTCTCACAATAGATCTAAAAAATGGTCGCAGTGATGAAAATACCCGACAAGGAATAAAAAAAAGCCTATTCAAACCCCGATATACTAGGGTAATTTTTAGATCTAATAAAACAGTACATTATTCAAATCCAATGAACCTGAATGGATTCCACAATAAAATCAGATAAGGAGATTGTGAGTGAGTTGAGTTATTTCATTTCAATTTCATTGTAATTTACTGAGCTTAATAGTCAGATACCAAAGATTACTAGACACTGGAAAAGTATACAAGCATTTGACGAAACTCGTGTATCTGTCAAAGAATATGCAATTTTACCGAAATTCAAAGCAAAAAGTTCAGCCCGCTTTTTGTAATGGGATTACGTTAAGAGATTTGAACAAAAGTTAAAATATTAGAATTCATGAAAGCGACAGCAGTTAAAACACGGTGGAGCTCCCGTCTCGCGTCGCGTCTCTCGTGTGGAGCTAATAAACCTCAAATAAACCTCAACCGCTGTTATACAACACAGCAAATGCTGCGGCAATATGTGCCGTAAACGAAAACCTATATCGCTAACATCTCGTAGCCATACCGAGTTCCACCTAGGGATGTGAACTGTATAGCTGATAAAGCCAAATCAACGGCGATATGGACAGTGGTTAAATATCCAACTCAAGAAGTACTGCACTGTACGGAGGTAGGCTTCCTGATCGCTCAAATAAAAATGAGTCTTCATCTATAGCTGCTACTCAACTTCACGACGATGTCATCCATCAGTGAAACATGAGAGACGAGAGAAGGTCAAAGTACTTGCCACGGAGGCAATAGGCATGCACGACCAGCCATTTTAACTAACTTTTGAGTCATTTTTGACTCACGTTCGTCAAAAGTGGAATCAATCAAATTTGAGTAAATGTTACTGGGATTGATAAGTTGACAAATCGAAAACATCCATCCGGTTTGAATCGATGTTATTGATTTGCTGACTTGTAAATACCAGTTACATTTACTCAAATTTGAGTGACTCCACTAATGACGAAAGTGAAGTCAAAAAACGAGTCAAAACTGAGTTTAAATGGCTGATCATGTGGAAAGCTGGATCAAAGCATGAACCAGAACCATGCCGAACAACTCGGCGATAAGCAGCAGTAAGTCAACAACATAACGATAACATAGTGTAACGAATGTGCGGTGACAAAGACACGCGGAAGGCGATCAACAGAGCGTTGACGTCGTAAAATGGCGGAAATGGCGAGAAGAGCAGCGAAACGGTGAAGAATGAAGAACAAGAGCCTCGGGTATGTAGGGCCCCGGCAGTGCGGAAGTCTTCCCAACCAGAACTGGTGAACTGCCTTCGATGCCGGGGGAAGAACAAACAGTGGCCGGTCCAGAAAGTACACAAGACTGGGGAATACAGCCACATAAGAGTAGTGTCTGAGAGCAGAACAGCTTCCTTACGAAGCAATACTTTAAGATAGTTCCGTGAGGGTACCAGGGTGTGGTAGAGTTTTTATTTCTCAGCATGAGTGTTTTCTCTCTCATCACTACTGACGTATTGGAATTTGAATCTTGCAGTTCGGTAAATGAGTGATCCACACAGCCTCCCTTATAAGAATGGTGAATGTTCTCGGCATTTCTGCTAGGAAATATTATCTGTTACTCTCTTAAAAATAATGAATATTACAAAGATTAACATGACTCATTTGTGTGTTCTATTTGATGTGTTGATAACTCTAATTTGAAACCGGATATAATAAATTCTGACACACTGAAAGTAACGTTTCGGATGCCATATTGTCAACAGGCTCTAAGGTAACCTCAAATCTAAGTCCCTAAAGTTAAAAAAAATATAAACTCGACTAAATACTGTGATTTTTAAGCCATATATTTACAAGATCCTTGTCTTTGTAGTTTTATGCCAACATCAAACCTATTTTCAACGCAGTCGGTTTAACGCGTCACGACAAGTTACATGTTAAAATTCGTTCTCTTTCATGATAGATTATAAACTGATTACTTCTTGTGCATAATGTTTATAATAATTGAATTTCATTGCTTGTTAATGTTATGCTCGAAAATTAAAGCGGCACTCTTAAAATGAACAAAATTTGTGTGTGAAATGTTTTCAATTTAATCTTTTGCAGTGGTATACGGTCACGCATCATATTACTCAGAGTTCATTTTCTTACACTATTCATTAATTTGAACATGCCAACAACATGTAGCGTAGCATCCTTAAAATATTTTATTTTACATTCTATAAATATACTATTATATAATGCTATTGAACTTTTTACTTCAAGAATTCATGGCCTTGAAGAACCTTGTTATAAAATTTCTGAATTTTTCTGATGAAAACAAGAACAATCCTTGAGATCAAAACTAACACCAAGAAGCATTTGTATTTCCATTAACTAGGTCATGAAAAATGTCATTTTTTATTTTCCGTCATGTCATGTAAGTTACTATTTCAATTTTTCATGGTCTTGTAAATTTAAGAACACGCGCAAATTTTAGTCTAACGGGCCGCTCCGTTTATGTGCATCCGAGTAGACCTAAATTTACTTGATTTTTTCTAAGAGTGTACTTCGGGACAGCAATACATATTAGGAGCAGTGAGCAGTACCGAAACATTTTTGGGTGGCACCGGACTCATGATTTTTAATGACGGTACAGGGAATAGTTGAAGGTTGTCGTAGTTACATTTTCGTTTCAGATCATTATCAATACAACCACTTTGAAAATTATATTTAAAGTTTCAAGGTCTATGAATTTGCTTTAGGAACAAAATCATATCATGAATAGCACACGAACGATTATTTCCTGGTACAAAATTATGAATTTCAATACAAAGTTCACGCTTCCATGACTTTTGTTACCTCTGATGATTTATGTTGTACTGTAACGCAGGCGTTATTATTATTTTATGGAGCAATGCCCACGTTCTTTATCTTTGTTCCAAAATTCGTGGCCCTATGTTGACGTATTTTGGAACGAATTTGTTTCCGTGTGCTGAAGGTAACTGGGTTCGATATTTTAGAGTTTTAGTTGACCGTAGTCGGTGAATCGAAGTAATTTTCAGCTTTCAATATTTTCAGAAATTTCATTCAATTGCAAATGAAAAATTATTACCATCGACCGCCCACGGTCCACTCTTGATGATTTGAACAGTATCGAAACTATTCATACAACGGCGTAGCCTGCTTTCACGCCAGTTCATGCGATCAATGTAATATGCCTGTTATTTCGCATAACCTGGCGATACGTTTTTCGGATCTAAGAAACACGAAGAAAATCATAGTTTTAGGCCTACATTTGACGGTTAATCTTTATTAATAAATTAACCAATTATTTGATTGAATTAGCGAATATGGTTATATGGCTGGAAACAACGTAGACTCGTTTTTTGTTTTCATTTATGGTGGTTACGTTGACAATGCAATGCAATGCAAGGGGCAGTCCAACCCGTTCGGTTGCAATTTTGTCACCTTGCAAAAATATGTGTTATGCAAAAGTTATGCTTTTGAATTTCAATCTATCATAATAATGACTCTACGAGAGCACGACATTTGACCTACATATATCCAATTGGTCACAAAAATATCAGTTGCTACTTACTGCATGAAAGACCGCAATAGGTGAAAGGAAACACCCATGGCAATGAACTTTCCAATTGAATGAACAGCCGCTTCCATTGAGGAAACTTTCTTGTCAATAAACGGAAGTTGTAACCAGCTGCACAAAACTCCACCAGGAGATCGAACTCGGTGAGATAAAGGCGTTCGTCGCTTGGTAATGGAATCTTTTGAGTGGCAACAGTCGCAGTAATCAATCGTTATCTTCCACACACATCATCCACCTTATTCGGCTATGTGTGTGAGATCAACTCAATAGACAAAACATTATCTTATAGGAGAAAAGCGTCACACCATCTATAGGAAGCTACAAGACATTCACCCGTTCGGATGACACAGAACCACTCTTGCGACAGTCAAAGTCCGACTAACCGCAGTGTGACTTGTTAGGTGATGTAATTAAATATTACAAATATTCAGAAGACTTGTTTGGACGCGGTTTGATGACCCCGATTTTTGTTTTTTTTTTGTTGTATGTTGACACAAAGAAAACGGTGCAGCTAAAATGGCTGAGTGGAGTGAGAGATTGGGTTAGCGTCGCGCGAACGTTTACCAATGACTGCGTTCCAAACTGGTTGCTTCGATTAACCTTCAAAACACGGGACGGACGTGACTGGATCGTTGGCATGATTAGCATGGAATCTGTTTTGTTTTATTTGTTTGCTTCGTTTTTCGTTTTATTTCCGTAGACAACCGTTAATTGGGTTCATGATTCGACAGGTTTAAAATCGAATCTGGATACTTTAAAAACCATACTTCTTATGTAGTGCTGTTGATCACCTGTGTTTGTTTTAAGTTGCAAAGTTGCATGACAGTTTGTTCAAATTTACGGAGCTACACGGTAGTTAGAATGATTAGCGTGCAATGTTTGAAAAAAAAAACACGTTTCCTTCTAAATTAGTTGTCTGAATATTAGCTGACAAGTGAAGGAAACCCTGTTTCAATCATAAGACAGATAGACTTTAACAAAAAACTAAAAAAAATTGTCAAAAAGACTCGTGTGTCATATGTATCAAATAAATTTCAATATTAAACATAATTAAAAGCAGCTCTAAATAAACAACTTTGGGTTTGTACTGATATTGCAGAAAGTGATTTTTCCCTCACAGCGTTGATTCTAACGATAACAATCAAATCTACCTTGACAATGACCGTATAAGGACTGTGCGTTAAAGTTGACATGGTCAACGTAAGTGTTTATTTTTTGCATTAACGTTGAAGCTAAAAAAAAAGAAGATAAAACTGGTTCACGGAATTCACGGTCAAGTATACCAATGCAACTACGATGGGAAGCACATAAAGAATGAACCTCTTGCGGTACCAAACGTTTCGCTAGATTAAACTAAAACCTCCATAATCACAAACCCTGGCTATGGGGGCGTTCGTTATGTGAATTATGAGCAACGGCAACAGCTTACAAGTTTGTTTTTACTAACAAAGGTTGAAGGTTACACCGTATTTGCTCACATGAGTAGTAAATGAAGGCAGCGTTCCTCAGGCGAAACATCAAGCCTCCTTTGGCCGAAGTGTTCATTTCATTCTGCGCACACCTTGACGTCCGACGGTGACAAAATTGCAATTAAGATGCAATTTAGTCCCCGGAATGCATGTCGTGACTACACTGATGTCCATCGTTCGTTATGTTCTGACATGTTTTGCAATTCATTTACAGCAATGCAATGTTCTGCGAATTTGGCGCATGCTTTTGACTTTGTTCGCTTCCGCTTTTTTCGACTGCCGGTACGCTGGTTTCCGTGCTGATCTTGATTTGCTTGTTCTTTTTTCTTCGTCTGAATTAACTCAATCTTTCATGCGACGAACCGCTACCACCGGCTGACAATACGAACGTGAATGTGTATCGTACAATGATGATAACCTTCAGCACCGGTGCATGCCAAATATCCATTATGTACACCAACTCATCTCTTCTGTCATCAGCAAACCGCACTGGCTTGTTATACATAGGAGAGATGAAGAGGGGCTATGAAGCAGAACGCAAACAGTTAATCCTCTCAAATGCTGTGTCATTTATGGATCGTCCAGATAAATGCTGCCGACTGTGAATCATGGCTCAACTTAGCAGTCGGGTTTCCTGCTAAACGACGAGTGGTTGCATTCGGATGTTTTCCTATCAATATAGGTGGATGTCGGTGGGGAAGATTCCAACATATCACAACCTATACAGATAAAAAGAAACATTGAATTTTCTGCGTTATCTAATGCACATAAAAGGAACGCTAGATTTGACAGAAATTAAGGGATAGTTCATGTAAATTTAAGCCAGCCAACGCCTGAACCTAGTCATAGATGCATGAAAGATTGCCAACATTGTTGTACATGGCGCATGCAAGATTGCAAACAATTTCATTGTTGACGCTTATTTTGGCTTGGAATTAAAACGAGGTGAATTCTTGCGCGCCAAAGTTAAAATTTATTATTTTTTTTCTGTTTAGGATTAGATAAGACCAACATAAGACCACAGGGTATTTTGATCCAGTTTTCTATCCAGTCGATAATGGTTGCATTTGAAGCCTCCCCATACACATGAATGCGTGGCAAATTTCCATCGAGTCAGTTAATTCATGATTCAATTACCTGTTTTCGAGTGAATTTGACTATAATTTAATTTGTTGATCTTGAACACGATAAAGGCACTGCAATGTTGTTGGGGATATAGATTATTTTCAGTCGTAATAAGTGTAAGATTTCAGAGGTATGCAAATACAGGCGTCTCAATTAAAAATTATTTCACCCATAACTTGTGCAGCTATCACTTTTATGTTCACTATAACATTCTCCCAAACACTAAGATCAATGATCCATAGGTAAGAAGAGTAACTGAAAAGTCAGACCAGAAACGAGCTTCATCGGAATAAGGGTCGCTAACAAATTGCGTTGAATAATAGAGTTAATAAATCACTCTACACGCCAAGACAAGAATCTGTAAAAAGGCGGTATGTGAAATACCGAAAACCGCACAAACGTGCACAAACTGATATTATCGGTAAACATGGATTATTGAAATGTAGGTATTGTTGAAAAGAAAGTATAAACGTTAATAATTACTTTTTTTTTACTGTTTCTTTACCGAAACTGCTTGCAACCCAATAAGAGCATTTTAAACCAAATTTTAGGTAAAGTATAACGATACGATTTTTTAATCCACTTTACTCAAAAAATATAAAATCAAATGTTTTCTTTCGGTAATTTATACCGATACTTCAGGTTTTGCTTTCCAAAACCGTACTTTCTGGTAATCTTGTCTTGGCGTGTAGTGTAGGGAAATATCCAGTACTGAAAAAATTGTACATTCGCCATTTTGTATACCCGTCAGAGTGAACGCGAAGCGAAGCCGCTCGGCGAAAGCTTTCATTCCTCCTGGATCGGCGTTGCTCGGATCTCCGTGCATTAAAACATATGCATGTCTTATTTGAAATTTAGGGTTTATTTGACGTAATTTTTTTGTATGCACTATCACGTTTTCCCAAACTCCCTTTCCCCCCTTACGGCGTGACATAATTAAAGGGCCTTCCCTAATAGAATCCTACTTCAAAGGCGGACTTAAAGTTTCCTCCAATCAACTGCTAAAAATGACAATGAACCGCTCGCTATTTTTGACGTTTTTAAGTCAACCGATTGTAATTCTGGAAGTGGAATTGTAGTAAAACTGGTAAAACCTCGTCCACGTTGAATTTTTGAACAATTTACTTTCAGTGCAGATTTTGAATTATTATTTCACGGATTGCTGAATCGTTTCACTTATATGACAGCTGAAACTCTCCACGTTATTTTGCGGTACAACACGTTTACGTTCTTGTTACATATCAGTAAAATGGCTTCTCGCGAATCAAGTCAAAGTGCGCAAAACGTATTTTGTACGGAACGGCAGTAATATCCGAATTTATCGGCACGCAATCTTCTACAAGAAACTAAACCGAAAAGTACTGTGTTTTGGCTTTTGCAAATCATTTGGACCAGCGCTTGACTGCGGATCATAAGGTTGGAAGATATATGAACAAGAAGGTGGTGCAGCCAGTATTGAGAAAATTCCAACCTTTTCTGTGCAAAATGTGGCTCGCACAGTTGTGAAGTTAAAATCATACGTACAAAAAGTGAAGCAGGAGGCAACAAAGTGATAAGGTGCCAAACCATAGTCGAGATATCGCTTTATAGACTGTTCCGATAATTATAAATATACTAATCAATCAACCGTCAATTCAAAAATGCGTGCAGTATTCAACCAACTTTCGAAGCTGTGTCCTGTTGTTTACATCCAAATTCAAACTGATGTTATCTTTTTCCCAAATACCCTTCTTCTCACGGAACTTTGAAAATGCGTGGTCTACTCTCCCGAGAAGAACACGGATTGTGCAACAAACGGTGCACCGTCATGCGGTCTTTCTATAAGAAAAACTGGCTGAGCGAAGAAGGTGTGAGCGTCGGAGGAGTTCAGACCGCAATACGGAATGTTCCATCTCGAGCAATCGGTAGCAACCACTGACTGCGGTTATGTTTAATATGTTTAATTTTATTTCCATTTGTTAACGTCAAGCTTAAATACGATACAAGAATCTGAGTTTCACTTTCTAAGCATTTCGGAGACATTTCATTGGCGACGAGGATTATTCTGGAAGTTTCAAGAGCTCCAGAATTGAACTCGAGGAAGGATGGCGACCATTTAAGAACTCCAAGCAGTGACCATGCAGATGAACCAGCTTCTACAGTGGTTGGCCGTTGCACCAGCAAACAACGCAGTAGCAAGTATTGTAGTCACTGTCGACCAACATCAACGGAGCTCTGATTTGATCCGGAGAACGAAGCACCACATTCGAAAAAGTGTTTCGCCCTGTACACGGATCTTTTCGAAAGCGAAGTACATAGTCTGGACGATGCAGCCAAGGTTTGACCTCCTGCTTTCGGAAGTGGGATACGTCCTCTCGAAGTCACTACGTCTCACGTCGAAGGGAGGATGTATCCTTTCCGAGGCTTCGCCGAAGGAAGTCACGTTCACCGAAACCGTCAAGTACGCTGACCAAGATCTTCGGCAGGCAAACCCCCGTTTTCCACAAGCGCCATAAATTCCTGCAACTGATGAAATCGGAGTTGGACGACATCATCATACCTATGGTAGAGAGGTCAACAGGGCGTGTGAAGAGTTTGCAGTCTCGAGCGATTTGAAGATCGAGCACTAACTGTTTGATGTTCACTTACCCATGCTACGCGAATATCCGGAGCAAGGCTTCTTTCCTGCATCGAAGGTGAGACAGCAGAAACACCGGTGACCATTTAAACTCCAGCGGCTCGTCAACCTCAAGTCAGACACGAAGATCGAACAATGAACAAGATCGAAAAATTCGGTCCACAGCATTTCGGTGAAGAAACCCGGCAACCAGCAACTTCCACCGAAAACGGAAAGTAAGTCCATTCCTCGTACTCATAGTGCTGGCAGTGTCGACAAACGCAACATGTACAAGACTGTCCAAGCCGCGCAAACCGTGCTGGCTACCAAGAAGGCTACCGTGGTTGTGTCAAAAAGTCTTCAGTCAGACAATTCCACTCAACCTCGAGAGAAGAAGCCAGCTTCAGAGCCGAAGCCGAAGGGGATTTTTCGTGAACCACAATTTATAATT
>JASCZW010008774.1:0-47582 GCA_034211315.2 Aedes japonicus | reverse complement strand
CATTTTTACAACAAAGTTCTTATATTCTTGTCAAAGAAGATGCTTTTGGTGTTACTTGGGTAAGGCTTTGCTAGTGAAATTTTCTCGTTACTCACCGTACATGTATTGAACACTACCTTTAATTTTCAGCAACTAATCATACACTTATGCGTTGGATGCACGAATCGTTGGGTAATGAAAAGCGCAGAAACTTTACATTATTCGATTTATTGAAAGTATAGTAAGAACCCGTCGCTCTTTTTTTCCCGGACTCTGCTTTGCTATTTTTGTATTGTTCTCGCCCTGAACAGTTTTATATTGCCAAGCATGATGTGCTTCCACTGAACCCCATTTTTTTCTTCCGTAGCCCGTTCTCAAGAACGAAGAGAAATCTAGATAAATACTAGACAAAGATCTCAAAAAGTCCTATCCACATTGGTCAATTTATTAATATTTTGACTATACCTTCCGTCCTTTTCGTCCTAAACGTGAAATAAAATCGTCTGACACCGCTATGGAAATCAATGACAGTGGATCGAACATTGTCAAATGTACGACCCGAATAACCATCAGATATTTACCCAGAAAAAAAGGTGTCTCCATCGCCAAGCGCCAGCAAACCAAAAGTGTTCAATCTTAGTGTTCGAAATCGGTATTACCCCCCTCTATTGTTGACTTTCTGCGAGAAAGAGGGGTAGGTAGACAGGCAATCACAGACTTTTCCACATTGCCATTTTCGTATCTGTTCCGTTTGGGGTGTAACTTGCTGTAGGGAAGTTACATTATTTGCCTGCGAATTCAAATTCTGTGACGCGCTATTAAGTACCAATATTCGCAACTTTAAAGATGGAGAGCAGTAGGTGGTCTTAACTAGTGTGGTTGGTAAAGAGAAGGATCCACGAATCCGGGGAAGGTGGGATCGACATCCCTTTGTGACATTGTGCTTTTAGAAAAAAACGTCATACAAATTCAAACCTCGGAAATGCAACTTGAACAACGACTCGAGATCCGCTTGCAACAGTAGCGTAAAGGTCTAGATAAAGAGAAGAAAACGTAAAAAAAGATAGGTAAACGCGAGTGAGTCTACTGTCGTCGTTGAAATGTAACAATGGTAAAGCATTGAAAGTGGAAACACAAATTGCATAAATGGAATTTGCATGCAAATGGTAAATTTAGCGCTAAGTTGTGTGCTCCTCACTTCTTTTTAAAGGTACTCGACAAAAAGAAGAATCAACAGTCAAGAATACAAAAATGATGAAATAATAGAGCAAGTTTGAGATTTACAGTAATCAAATATGTGATTAAACAAAAAGACCGTTAATTCTGTGATGCATTTATGCAACTGGCTAATGAATTTACATATTAAAGCCTTTCCACGTTGAATTTCAGACACCAAAATTATAGCAGCAAAAACAATTTACACATTCAACAATACCGATCGTTAATTCACAATAATAGGAATATATCTACATTACAAACAGTTGACTAAGATGTTAATCCTTCTTTCTGTAAAATTTTCGAACTTTCTGTAGTACACCCGCTGTTAGGTTTCGTACGGTATATTCAGAAACTACCGCCGGGCCGACTATCCATCTTCTCTTGAAATCATCGATACCATTTGCTTTTTTCTTAGTTTCGAAGAATTTCCGCCTAACTAGAGCCCAGTACTGTTCTATTGGATAAAGTTCTGGACAGTTTGGTGGAATGGCTGTTTTTGGCACGTATTTGACCTCTTCTACCTTATACCATTCCACGACGACTTTTGCATACTGGTAAGACAACAGAGCTGGAGAGTTGTGGCTTCTGATAAACGAAAGCAACCGCTTTTGCAGACATTCTTTCACGTACACATCCTTATAGTGAGAGCCGATAGAGACGAAACATTAAGATTTTAGACGACAACTACATATGGCCTGCCAGATTAAATACTTTTTCGGGAATTTGGACAACTTCTCTGTCAAAAATCGCTTGGCAGCGGCGTTCCTTTGCATTGCTGTACAACAAACCAGACCCGGAAGCTGTTTAAAGTCTTCGAGTACGTTTCGTCGTTACGGAGATAAACGCATTTAACGGTTTCCACTGCTCCCCAGAAAGAAAATATACACGCAGAGGAATAGAGGTAGTTTGAACCAGCAATATCTGAGAATAAAATCAACAAAAAAATAACTTTAGATCAAATACACGTCATTGTTTCTTTAACTATACTGTTATTGGAAATAAAAAATCCTTATTTCAGAATCTACAAAATATTTTGTTGATGTTGCAAATTTAATTATTACTACTTACTATTTTTGCTTTAACAATCAATTTTTGTAGATTCCACAATATTTATTTCTGGATCAATAATGTTTATTCATAATTTGGTAGAAAATTCTAATAGTCAGATGCTCACGACTAGAGTGGCTTCGCATGGCGTCACTCTTTTCACAGCCACTCTACTTTCGGATACCATCTTTTTGATTTTTGAGCAAACTGAAAATCTGAAAATGGCTGACATGGAAGAGTTCGTGGTTGAACACGTCGATGAAGAAACTTTGTCGTTCATCGAGATTTTGGAAAGTTTTGGATTGACGGCTTCTGTAATTAACGTTTCCTTGGGTAAGTTCAAAGTGCCTGTGTATTATATTCAATGTTATGTATATTATCATGATTATTTCAGCAAATCAGTTCACGGTCGATACGCTAAAAATCATAGAGCGTGAGGAAGTGGAAGACTTAATCCCTCAGCCATATCTAGCGGAAAGAACGCAATTCATTCATGATCTGAACGAGTGGCGAAAGCAGCAGGTAAATATTTTGCACGGAACTGGTAAAATTATAAGATTAACTTACCTTTTTGGTTGTTTCAGAATATTCCACTTTTGTGCGGATCGTGCGGATGCGATAAATCAAAAATAGCTGCACTCCCGACAGCTGAAGCTTGAGTTAACGAGGAAGAAGTGCACAGCCACATTTTTGCTACAATATTCGGCTAAAGGTCAAGCGATCATCAAAAAATATAGTAAACATCCGCTTCTGACAAGCACCGACAAGAAAACGATTACACAGATCGATGTAGATGAGTTTAAAGACCGTTTCTTGAAGCTTTCATCATCGGAATTGGAACAGAGAGCGATCGAGTTGAACAAACTATTTCCAAGTGAGCTAAAGGTTCGCGTTCATGTTACAATCGAAACATTTAAATAGTTCACTATTAGTTCACACATAAATCACTACTATTACCTAACAGGAAGTTTGGTATAAATCACCGTGGGCTTATAATAGCGTTGGACGAAAGATTAAGTTGAGGAAACAGGCGAAAGGAAAGTTGTACGATCGTAATATCAATAACAAACCAACCGCCGGAGATGACCCGCAATTGCAGACAGCATCCGAAAGTGCAGCGTCTCACTCAGCAGCACCAGAAATAAGCGATGAACAAAACTCTGTGTTGAAATAAATAACTTTCTTAATATTTTCTGTTCCTTAGTTTCACAGTACCAGCAGTTCAAAAAGTGGATTACCCATAATCAGGATGAGTGGAAAGAACTGAAAAATCAATTCCCGTTTAAGACTTTTCGAAATATTGAAGAAGAGCAGCAAACAACAGCTTCCATTCTCTCGGAGTACTCAGTGTTTCGCAATCATCAAGCTTATCAGCTTGTGCAGATTGACTTTCAGCAACGGTATCCGGAGAAAGAAAAACTACTTGTTGACCGTTGGGATCAATTCGTTTCGGGTCTCCTTCCGATTTTCGAGGTTAAAGTCATTGATGCGCAAGGAAAGTACTTGCTTAATCAGTTAAGGACTGAGGAAATAACAAACGGTATGTTCATAGAATAATGTATAAATTATAACTAACGCCTAAATATTTATCATTCTAGATGGCCAAGGCTTAATAACGGTATTACTACTTGCTCATATATTGCATAGTCCCGTGTTGACGATCTCACAAAATCGACGCTGGAAGCCATCGATCATTGAATCCCGTGAAAGCGTAATCATCCAGATCAAAGATTTGACCGATCTTCAAACTATGAATTCAAATTTTGAATCTCGTTTTCACTTGTTCTCTCAATACTCCAATTAGAATCCGCCCCTCCTTATCCAATATGATTGTCGACAGAATGGTATCACTTGGCTTGATAACTGAAGCAGGTAAAATCATTTTTAGTAAAATACTTTTACCGATGAGTGAAGTAGAATCTGAATATAAGTATCTTGCAAAACTGAAGAAAGCTTGACCTTAACGTCGATCCAAAGGAATTTGTTGTTAGTAACGAGCTTTATCCTGGTGTCGTGCACAATAAGCAGATGATGGAGAACAATCCCGTGACAGGCTTAGTATTCGTTAATGTTTATTCAAGTAATTCATTATAAGTATTGAAATGTTCATTGCAGGCATACTTTTACCCATCAATTTTACGTTGAGGAAGTATTTAGAAGTGGAAGGAGTAATGGACGTCATGATCAACAGCATCATGCCCTCAGGTGACGGTTATATTCGAAGTCTGTTGGATGGTAGTGTTTGGAAAACCAGGACAGCTGGTCTAGAATCAAAGCTCGTAATTCCGTTAAACTTGTTCTTCGATGACTTCACAACCACCGATACAGTCTCACTTCATGCAGCGCGCACTTCTGTATCCGGAATTTACTACTACCGTAAAGTAAAAGGCGATACTGACAAAAAATCAAAACAACGGCGAAAAGTAAAAGGCGATACTAGTGAAATAATCAAAACAACGGCGAAAAGTGAAAGGCGAACCCAAAATCGAAATCAAAACAACGGCGAATAGTATAGGGCGATACTTTTATTTCCAGTGCTTGTGGGGCCAACATTGAAAAGGGCGTAATCAAACATCTTAGTATTGACAGGCGAATATTAAAAATGTGCAAATTCCAATGAATAACGAACGAATTTCCATCAGTATTGTTCTGAACGGGGTCGAATCACGGGCGTAACTTCGGAACCAATAAAATCAGATCACTAAACGACGCGTACAAAAACCTTTATTGCATGTGAGTAAAATTTATATATTGGCTACGAAAACTGGTGACCGGTCTACCTGAGCGACTATAGCAAAAGAGAAGGGGATATAGAGAATCGCCAAAAAATTAAAGATAAAGCCGGCGTTCTTTCTACACAAAGCCGCACAAATTTGCGTATCATTCTCATATTGCGATTTAGATGGAGATGGATTCTGTAACTTGAATTCAATTTCAAACCAACCCGTAAAGTAAAACTAAACCTAACATAGACCGGCCACCGAAATGCATATTTCAATCATTATTATACATTATAATTCATTAATATCTTCAAAAAATCACTTGGCTGGATCATCTGCGACATCTCCGTCAATATCGTC
Source organism: Aedes japonicus (assembly GCA_034211315.2). Taxonomy (NCBI): domain Eukaryota; kingdom Metazoa; phylum Arthropoda; class Insecta; order Diptera; family Culicidae; genus Aedes; species Aedes japonicus. The sequence goes on along the minus strand of JASCZW010008774.1, from coordinate 42,258 downwards.
CACCATGGGAGTTGACAAAGCTTCGATTTTGGCCTCTTGAAGACTCCAGATGCAGTACGTATCGTCACTACACGCACAACGCCGTCTTGACCAGGGTGAAGCTGCATGACGCGGGCCAATGGCCAGCGAATCGGTGGAAGCTACTGATCTTGAAGTAGAACTACTTGGCCAACCTTGATGTCGACTTTTCGTGGATTGATAGTACTCTGCTGTTGAAGTTCCTTGAGGTATTCAGGATGTCCATCGGTACCAGAAATTTTGTACCTTTTGCTGAGCGAATTGGTACCTGTCCAGTCGGTTGACAGGTAAATTTCGCAAGTCCGGCTCCGGAAGAGATTGTAAACTTGAACCCACCAAGCAATGTCCTGGGTTAAGGGCTTCAAGGTCATTGTGGTCGTCCGATAAAGCAATCAAAGGGCGCAAGTTCATGCACCCTTCGATCTGCACTAACACTGTTTCCAGATCTTCTTGCAGCAACGAACTAGTTCCAATTTGGCGAATGAGGTGCTTTTAGCTACTTTCACGGCAGCTTACCAGAGGCCGCCGAAATTGGGAGCACGCGGGGGTATCATGTGCCAATTGATTCCATTCGTTGCGAGACTGTTAGCGATACGAGCATTTTCTGTTCGATTGTTGAGCATTTGATAGAGAGGCGATCTCCGATTACCTTCGGAGTTGATAGGAGATGCTATCTTCTTTCCTCCCAAGCATTCTCCAGCTCATTCCAATCTTTAAGTTGAGGTTTTTTTCTTATTATTAAATTCCCGACGACAAGTAATCCCTACTGGGAGATAATGCTCAACCCAACGAATATAGGTTACAGGTTCAAAATGAGAAATATGCGCGCCTAGTGAGAGGATGAACATTGTAATGAGTAAAGTCTCATGAAACAACGTTCCCTCTGGTTGTGAGTTCAGCAATTAAGAACGATGAACTTACTACTGCGTGTTATTCCGAATGGTTACTTTACTACTCCGAAGTTTACTCATCATATATGGCTCATTATCATACCGCTACAGGGTCATACAGGGATCGCTGAGTCGATTGTGTTCTCTCCCCGAGATAGAAGTTGTCCATATAAAGATCTTTCTTTAGAGCCTCTGCAGCGCGGGGAACGATTCTCCTTCGTCTTCAGCAAAGCTGATGAAGCGTTCGTGTAGTCAGAAACGATGAAGGAGCCAATCCATACGTTACTGTGGTGAGAACGTATTTGGCGATTGGGTGATCTTTACCGAAGCGAAAGAGTATGCATTGTAGGAACTGTTCATCAGGATGCATACTAATGGTGAGTCGACAACTGTGATGGAGCGTGCGTCCCCGTAACATAGCTCTGGTCCTCACAAGTTCCTACCTCATGCTTCCACGGGTCAACAGATGACAAAGACCGCCAGCTAAGGGTTGCGTACTTAGCTGGTAGTGCAGCCTGGGCACTGTTGTCCTTCTGACTTCAGCTAGATTGAGGAGGTGCGTGTCGAGCGTCTGTCCACCAAGGAGGTGCGGCTCAAACAGCGGCTGAGTAAAAAACGCTGTATCTCGTCAGCTATACTTTAGGAGGCAGTCCCACCAACGCAATGTAGCCAGCGCGGTAAGATAGCATGCTGAAGTCTTACCTACCACGAAAAATGTAAGTATTCTTTATTTTGTGAAATTTTTCCTCATTTTATTGCCCACAACTATTTTATAAGGAACAGTAGAAATTTGCAATATCCCAGTACATTTACTAGTGCAAATAAAAACAAAAATAAATGTGTTAATTGAATCTAAAGTTCAGTATAGCCATAAAATTTTCATTTTGTCTTAACTTTTTACAAATCATTTATGCTAAAAATGTCTACTGTTCCTTTAACAACTTTATAACGGGGATTCTCTGGGGGGGGTAGCCTAAGGCAGTCGAAGGATTTGTTGACTGGACAAGGGTTCGTGGAGTCGCCAGTCCCTTGTCATGCGAAGACACGTGACCTTCTGGCCGTAGTCTTCCGAAGGTCCTCACTGAGATCGGCTGACCCTGCTACAAGAACCCATCACGTACGCTATTCTCTCAGAACAACCTGCTGAGAATAGTCCTGGTAATAAATAGTGCAAGGTAATCCTTGCACTGGTGGTGGGTTCTTATTACACATCACATCACATCGTATACCGACCAGTGTGCCTGTCAAGCGATTCCAGAGTAGAAATATGACACAGCGGAGGGTGAGAATTTGGAACATACGATGCTTTTCCCGACACCAGCCATCCGAACACGCTTTCCACAAGAGTTGGTGACGATTCGCCCAAATTGATCCGGCCACCCTTTAGGAAGGTGTAGAAATGTTCAGCGCCTATAATCAAATCTATTCTTCTGGACACATTGTAGTCAGGGTCGCCGAGATCAATGCCCTCGGGAACGGACCAATTGTTCTTTAGGATTGTAACCGCAGGTAGATCAGTGGTAATGTTTCGTATGATCAAGCAATTGTTTTCTGTTGCAGCATAGCTATTGACGCGAGACAATAGAGGACCTTGGGATGCCTTTGAATGCTTTGAGGGGGGATTGTGCTTAGTTTAGGGCGATGGTGCGAATTGATCTTGCAGTGATCAATAGGGATTCCAGCGTACGTATTTTCTTGGATAGGAAATCGGTCAGGTTGGTGTATGTAGGATCATTACCAGCAGATACGAACTCTTCCCAATCTTTAAGGGTTTGCTCATCGACCCTTGAGCTAAGCAGTTGTACAAGCAAGCTACTCCAATGCACTGTTGGTTCACCCAATTGTTCCACAATTTTAACATGTCTTTGGAATTCTTCAACTACGACATAAAGTTTGGAAGCGGATTTTGCTAGCATTTTTGGTTGGAACGTTATCGCTTGCAAATGTTTCTTCCTCAACAAATATTTGTTGGAATACCTATTAAATAGGCATTGCCATGCCACTCTGTAGTTTGCCGCGGTGATTGTCAGAGATTCAATCAACCTGAGCGCATTACCTCTTAAAGAAGAACGGAGATACTTATATTTCTGGATACACGGGATGTCAGCCGAAGAGTGGATTAGGGAGCTAAATGAATCGTGGAACGTTAACTCATTCGTTCAAGTCACCGTCAAACTGCGGTAGAGTGATTGTTGGAAGGTTGACACCGATCGAATGGTTTATTGCAGGAACTGGTGCTACCATTTGTGCTGAGGTTGGTGCGGGGGGGTATCAATGAGGTCAGCCCACCTTTAATCCGATAGTATTTCTCTTCTATTTTTGCCCTAATACTCAAATTGCTTTTCACGAACTCATCCGATTCATCAAACGTTTCATATTCACCTTGAATATCCTCGAAGCTCTCCATTAGTTTGTCCAATCGATGCAAACGTATCATCGCTAACTCTTGTAAATCTCGTTCGGGGTCGTAGTTATCAAGAAAATCTTCGATGCGAGTGATGGAGTTGATGCAATTGCGTCGCTTGAGTTCTTTCTGCTTCACCTTCTTTTCCGCCATCTCATAGATTGAACGAATTCCAACGAGCAGCTAGAATGCTCGAAAGGACCCAGGATGTACCGCAATGGAAATTGGAAAAACTTGGACAGACACTCACCTGTGCCTGTCCAAAGACAGGCCTTGTATATTTAATTGAACTGGAACCTCCAACACAACCTCGACTCACGGACGTGGGTCTTTTTGACGCTCAAAGTCGGCTAAAGTGCGACTCGACGGGTACGGCAATCAAATTCAATCTGGACCCAAGGATGAGGTCACTATCACAGCACCTTGTCAGTGCTACGTATCGTAGTGTTTCGAAGCTCAGTTAGTCGGGAGGGTTTCACGGGTTTTTTCACGATTTTTGTCGATGTTTCTTTTCAACACAATTACTTCCCTTTTTTACAGTTTATTATATTCAAAAAGAGAAAGGTAATGTTTCTTCACATAATTTATTGCTAACTACTAAAATGCGTTATAATTCACTAAATTCAAACTATAATTTTTTTATACTATTTAACCATTCGTGTACAATTTGATCTTCACTGTAGATAGTTCCACTATTTCTCGCTGCTGCAATTCTGCTAGTCTTCGCAATCCGAATAAGAGAGCCCTGACGTTTTCCTTCGGTTTTTATATTGGCTGAATCATCGGAAGTCATCGATGACGCTGATGAAACGACGTGGAGACACGTCATCGATTTTGGTTCAATGCAAGAGATGCCTATGTGGTGAAGTTCATCGATGTTGCAATGAATTCGCTCCTCACGCATGTTGTACGAACACGTAGAAAACCGATTTCCGAGTGGGAAGGAACCGACACAACAGCAGCAACCACGTGCCAGCAAACAGCAACAATTGAAATGGTCTGGAATTGATCCAAAAAACGACCCAGGAAGCACCGTACAATGGAGATGGGAAGAAATGGACAGATACTCACATGTACCTGTCCAAAAACAGGCCTTGTATATTTTGTACGGTACTGCAATCCTGTGGAAACTCCTCCGATGGTTGATGGGGTTAGGTCTCAGCGTCGTCGTGGCTGATCAATGTGGGCGTTATCCAAACACTCGTGATCCGGGCGTAACTTCGGGACCAATAAAACCAGATCACTAAACGACGCGAATACTTAGCCAAAAACCGATTTTATTAAACACTGTACAAAAACCTTTATTGCATGTGAGTAAAATTTATATATTGGCTACGAAAACTGGTGACCGGTCTGCCTGAGCGACTATAAGAGAAGGGGATATAGAGAATCGCCAAAAAATTAAAAATAAAGCCGGCGGTCTTTCTACACAAAGCCACACAAATTTGCGTATCATTCTCATATTGCGATTTGAATGGAGATGGATTCTGTAGCTTGAATTCAATTTCAAACCAACCCGTACAGTAAATTAAACCTAACAAGTATTGTATATGAATCAGAAACTAGCTTTGTTCTCTGTCTGTATGCTAGATTGTATTTGAATTTATTCGTTAATTTGTAAATTACTGTTAGAAATTCTACTAACAATATTACAATCATCATTTCCCGTTTGTTTACATTCTGCATGTACGCCCTAATCGCAAGTTGCTCCGGGCATGTTATCGGTTATGTTTTGTCAGAAGATAGAAAGGAGTACGACAATGAACACCTTTTCAGCAATCTCGTAAGCACACTTATCGTACTTGAGACAACAGGCCTTGAAATCAATTACAGAGGAGAACAAGTCACAGTTTATTTTATGCTTGGTAATATTACTGGAGACAATTTAGAACTGTCAGGTATTTTATATTTGGTAGAATCTGCACGAGCGAATGTATACTGTAGGTTTTGTTAGCGAAATAGAGAACAAAGAGAACATGATACAATTAAGTATGAGGATAGTTTCAGGACTGATGAGAATTACCAGGAGGATTAACTCAAAGACGACGTATCGATGACTGGCATTAAAGATAACTGCAAATTTAATCAAATACCATCATTTCACGTAGTTTTCAATGTTTATTTTGATTTGATATGTGTGTATGGATTAGGCCATTATCTAAATTATTTTATCAGGACTAAAAAATTATTCACGTTGGATGATTTAAACTATAGAAAGAATCCATTTCTTTTCGGAAATCTGAATTCATCTAACATTCCCGATGACATCAAGGATAAAGGGTGAACACGAAATTATTGCGACACTGAAAATGTCATGCCAATTTTCTTTTAATGTTTAGAATCAAACCAAAATTTTAGGGTTATTTTATACATATATTTACTTCAAAAATCAAAAGAAAAGTTAATCGATGGAGCCTTGAGTGTAAAATTGAACGCATTTTCGATTGATGACCTCCATCAAAGTCTTTACAGTGTCATCCGGTACCAGTTTCTCCAGTCCTTCTCGTCTTTGACTGTCTTCTCGCTCTTCCGAAGTTCCCGCTTCATCATTGCCCAGTACTGCTCCACCGGGCGCAGCTCCGGACAGTTTGGCGGATTCATGTCCTTTAGAACAAAATGGACAAAATTGGCCTCATACCACTCCAGGACACTTTTAGAATAGTGGCATGATGCCAAATCTGGCCAAAATAGCGGAGCTTCGTCGTGCTGCTGCAAGAACGGCAAAAGGCGCTTCTCGAGGCACTCAGATTTGTAGATCTCGCCATTTACTGTGCCCTTTGTCATGAAAGGCTCACTACTCAGCCCGCAAGAGCAAATCGCCTGCCAAATGAGATATTTGGAGGCGAACTTCGACATTTTCTTCTTCTTAAATTTGTCGTCCACATAGAACTTGCTCTTGCCGGTGAAAAACTCCAACCCCGGAATTTGCTTAAAATCGGTTTTTATATACGTTTCGTCGTCCATCACACAGCAGCCATATTTTGTCAGCATCTTCTCGTAGAGCTTCCGTGCCCGAGTTTTAGCCGTCGATTGTTGCCGCTCATCGCGGTTTGGGAAGTTCTGTACCTTGTATGTATGTAGTCCAGTTCTCTTCTTTGCATTCTGGACGTAGCTCTGCGACATGCCGATCTTTTTAGCCAAATCACGGCTTGAGACGTTGGGATTTGCTTTAATCATCCGCTTCACCTTTTCATCCGTCTTTTTGTTTTCCGGTCCCGGTTTTCTTCCAGCTCCTTTGCCGTGGTCCAACGTCAACCGCTCCTGGAACCGCTTCAACACTCTGGAGACGGTTGAATGTGTCGCAATAATTTCGTGTTCGCCTTTTAAACAAAATGTTTTTTCAATGCAGTGTATAATTTTTTCGTCGAAATCATGAGTTTTAACCTTTTTGTCCTGATTGTGTTGCCATTTTAATTATTAAATATTGTTTTTGCAAAGGGCGTAGAGTTATTTCTTAATCAAAACAATTCACTCTGCAATTTACGCCATAATAATTGTTGACAAACTGAAAGCCGTAATTTAAATCAAAACATAAACATGGCGTAAAGTAAAGGGCGATACTGACAAAAAATCAAATCAACGGCGAAAAGTAAAAGGCGATACTAATGAAATAATCAAAACAACGGCGAAAAGTGAAAGGCGAAACCAAAATCAAAATCCAAAAACAACGGCGAATAGTATAGGGCGATACTTTTATTTTCTGTACTTGTGGGGCCAACTTTGAAAATGGCGTAATCGAACATCTTAATATTGACAGGCGAATATTAAAAATGTGCAAATTCCAATGAACAACGAACGAATTTCCATCAGTATTGTATATGAATCAGAAGCTAGCTTTGTTCTCTGTCTGTATGGTAGATTGTATTTGAATTTATTCGTTAATTTGTAAATTACTGTTTGAAATTCTACTAACAATAATACAATCATCATTTCCCGTTTGTTTACATTCTGCATGTACGCCCTCATCGTAAATTGCTCCGGACATGTTACCGGTTATGTTCAGGGATGCCATATTCACAGACATGTCTGTAAATATGCAGACTTTTCATTTTTATTGCAGACTTTTTTAACGATGCAGACATTTCGCAGACATTTTATTTATGTTGCAGACTTTTACAGACATTTGAAATAGTTTTTAAATTTCAAATAAAGGTATTCTCTGACGTTCGGATTCAAAACGTACGAGGATCTGAACAGTATAGTATATACGGTAAGAAGCTTTGTTGTAATATTTAAAATATCGTAGGTATCATTTAAAGTAGAAATCCTTGAAGAAATGAAAGCGGTGGGCCACTTGGAGGCACAATGGGCCTGGAGATAAGTATCGTATAGGCCCTTTCCGAGGGTAACATGGAGTCCCTACTTATGTAGTGTTCAATCTCACGTGTGTTCAAACCCATGCGAAAAATTTCTGTCAAAGCGTTGGTAATATTGGTCCTTTGCTATTAAGTCACAACAAAAATCAAGGTTCACAACAATAAAAATCATATTTGAGAAATTTAGAGACTTCCTCGAAAAAAAAAACTTCTCCTGTGGTCAGGTAGAAACTACTCAGAAGTATTGAGAGCAACCAGTTCATGCTAGAAGAACCTTCAAAAATGCATTACTTGAACTTCAGTAACTTCAGATCATACTTACCAGAATTTCAATACAGAACTTCCTAAGAATCAGACTTATTAGAGCTTCAGAAAGAAGTGTAGGGAAGAGGACTTCTCTGAATTTTAAAATTTTTCAGAGGTTTTGGAGTTCTTCCCAGAAATTCAAAGTTGAACTTCCCAGAAGTTCAGAAAAAAAACATTCCCAAATTTCTGGGAAGGGCACTACCTATAGTTTATCAAAAAATCAGGAAAAAAATCCTCAGGACGATGTCATAGAAGCTGAGGAAAGAACTTCTCTCAAGTTCCCAGAAGTTCCGGAAGAAACTTCTCGAATGGTTAGTTGGAACTTCCTAGAAATACTTGGCAGCATTTCCAAAGCTCAGACCAGAAAGTTCTGCATTTCAGAATGAGGATTTCTCAAAATTCTTTAGAGAGAAAAAAACGAAACTTCCCAGGAGCATTGGGGGTGCGTTCTTCTAATTTGAGCACGAACTTCCCAATAGTTCCGGAACAAACTTCTCCAAAGTTCTGGAGAAAACTTCCCAAAAGTTCTGAAGAGGACTTCTCAGAAGTCTAGGAAGAAACTTCAAGAACAGATTTAAGGGAATTTGCCTAAAAAAATTGGAATAAAATTATCCTCGCAGTTCCGGATGGGACCAATCAGAAGTTTGGAAAGAATAAGCTCAGGAAAAAACTTCCCCGAATTCCAGGAAGAAACCTACCAGAGAGGGCACTACCTGTAGCGTCGGGAAGGAATTTTCAAAAAAAATCATTAGAGAACTCCTCAGAAGTTCACAAAAAGACTTCTCAGAAATTGCGAAGAGACCAAAAGTTCAGTTGGAACTACCCAGAAGGGCAAGAGAGCTTCCCTAAAGTTCCGAATCGAACATTCCAGCGAATATTCTCGAAGTTCACGAAACCCCAGAAGTTATGGTAGAAATCAGGAAAAAACTTTCCAGAAGTATAGGGGGAACTTTCTAGTAGTTCAAGCAGGATTTTCTCAGATATTCGGGAACAAACTTCCCCGAAGTTCAGGCAAATACTCCCCTGAAGTTCAGAAGAGATTATTTCGGCAGTTCAGAACAGAACTTTTCAGAAGTTCAGGAAGAAACTTCTAACAATTTAAGAAGATTTTCCAAGAAACTCTGGAGAGTACTTTCTCAAAGTTTTGCAGAAACTTTCCTCGTAGTTCAGGAACAAAATAACCAAATGTTTCTGGAAGGTAATGTTGGGTTCTTAAATGTGAATTTCGAAGAAAATAAGGAGTGGCTGCCAAGAAGTTCATGAGAAATTTCGCCTGAAGTTCAGGAGTAAACTTCCCAGAATAAAGCAAAGAGCCTTGCAGAAGCGCAGAAGAGAGTTCTCCTGAAATTTAAGAGATAATCACTGACTAACCGAAGAAGCAATCTATACAAAAATCATTCATATGACCATAATGATATTGATGATCATGAGTGATGTTTACACCATATTAAAATATGGTACACACCATCAATGGTTATTGTTGAATAAAAAAAAAGTCTGTTGATTTTATCAAATGAAAATTGTGATTTTAAAATACAAAACTGGAAAGAGCGTTAAAGGGGAATAAAGACTATAGAAAATTGTGTCATCTATGCGAATGCTTCAAGCTTCAGTGTCACTTTAAAAGTATAAAACAATAGTGTAAGGTTGCATACAATACAAAAAATAGATGCAGACCTGTTAACATAATCACACAAATAGCGATAATGATATAGCTCGCTCTCTTATTACGTCATTTCGTTGAAACAAGTCTAATTTTCTAAAATAAACTTTACAGACTTCTATAGACATTCCCAGACATTTCAAATTTTTATCAAAGACATTTGAAAAAAGTATCTGGCATCCCTGGTTATGTTTTGTCAGAAGATAGAAAGGAGTAGGACAATGAACACCTTTTCAGCAATCTCGTAAGCACACTTATCGAACTTGAGACAACAGGCCTTGAAATCAATTACAGAGGAGAACAAGTCTTAGTTTATTTTATGCTTGGTAATATTACTGGAGACAATTTAGGACTGTCAGGTATTTTAGATTTGGTACAATCTGCACGAGCGAATTTATACTGTAGGTTAGCGAAATAGAGAACAAAGAGAACATGATACAATTGAGTACGAGGATAGTTTCAGGACTGTTGAGAATTACCAGGAGGATTTACTCAAAGACGACGTATCGATGACTGGCTTTAAGGATAACTGCATATTTAATCAAATACCATCATTTCACGTAGTTTTTAATGTTTTTTTTTATTTGATGCATGACCTTTGGGAAGGCATATATGTGTATGGATTAGGTCATTATCTTATTTATTTTATCAGGACTAAAAAACGATTTACGTTGGATGATTTAGATCAACATATGCAAATTGCTTGGAATTAAGGAAGGTTTAAGGTTTGCTTTCAATGTATTCAGTAGTTCTTTCATTCGACCGTCAATTTATTTGTCCAAATCTAAAATATCGGTCTTGCATCTTTAAAGTGAATATATTGGACTTATTACTGTTAATTTTAAAATTGATCGAAACGCGGTAAAATATGTTGGCAATTTTTGACGTAGACTACGTCTTACGGCAAGGGTAGGGTGTCAATTGAAAATCTAAAAATTATCGACCGTAACGAAATATTGTTAAAGGGTGTATTCGATAAAAATGGCACACAGAAAATCTTCTGTAACTTTTGAGTCGTATGAGTAAAAAACCTAGAAATTTGAGTAGATCTTATCCATAGTGTATTTTTTACATCTGCCAAGTTTCATAGTTATACATTCAGTAGTTCCAGTCATGTCGTCGAAACAAGAAATTGTCCGTAAGAAAATTTTGTGCACTCACAATCAAAATCCAGGGGCGTCCCACCGGTGGATTGCTAAAAGGCTTGGAATTGCAAATACAACTGTGTCTCGTGTAATAAGAACCTTCAAGGAGCGTCTGAGTGTCCAAAGGAAGGAAGGAGTGGTCGTAAAAGTGGTCCAATGGACAGTAAAATGGCCGAAAGTCGTACAACAATTCAGAACCTCAAACATGTCAATTCGAGATGTCGCTAAAAAGTCTAAGGTGTCAATCGGTTTTGTGCAGAAAACCATGAAGCGTGCTGGGTTACATGTTTACAAAGTGCAAAAAGCCCCAAACCGGAATGAAAAACAAAACATCACTGCGAAAACCCGCGCACGGAAACTTTACACGAAGCTGCTCACCAAATCCGGTTGCATCGTGATGGATGACGAAACATACGTCAAGGCCGACTTCCGTCAACTTCTTGGGCGAGAATATTTCGTTGCCAAGTCGAAGTTCGATGTTCCGGAGGATGTTCGAAAGAAGAAACTATCGAAATTTGCAAAGAAGTTTCTAATCTGGCAGGCGATTTGCGGATGTGGTGAAATAAGTGCTCCCTCTATCACTTCCGGAACAATAAACGGTGCGATTTACACGGAAGAGTGCCTTAAGAAGCGTCTCTTGCCATTCATTAAGAAGCACAAAGGATCAACCCTGTTTTGGCCTGATCTAGCATCCTGCCACTACGCTCGAAACGTATTGGAGTGGTACCGAGCCAACGGAGTCAATTTTGTGCCAAAGGATATGAACCCACCAAATTCACCGGAACTTCGTCCAATTGAAAAATTCTGGGCAATTATGAAAACGGAACTTCGCAAACATCCCAAAACTATAAAAACAGAGCTAGAATTGAAGAAAATTTGGGTAAAAACAACAAAAACACTGGGAAAATCGGTTGTACAAAATTTGATGGGTGGAGTGAGAAGGAAGGTGTGGGCATTCGGGATGGGAGACGAAATTGAATAAAACAAATATTGTAAATCAAAACTCATTAGTAGTTCTTCATTCCCTGAAAATTTCAAGAAAATCCGATAATCAGTATAATTTTGATGGGTATATATGTGTGTGCCATTTTAATACACCCTTTAGATGTTGTCCAAATCATCATTTCGAAAAAGGTGTGAGCATTGTTCCTTCCATATGAGAAAATTATGCCAACTTTATAGGATGCCTTTTTTCTCTTCTAAGAATATGGCCGTAATAGCTAATTCTTCCTACTCTAGCTCTTTTATTTACAGTTTTTCCATCTAGTAGTTTTCTAATATTAAATTTTAAATTTTCAGTTTTCCTACAGTGAATAAAAATGGTTTTTAAAATTAGTTTCTCATAATTTGCCATTGACACTCTGCTTTTTTTCGTAAGTACACCTACTTTTGTTCCATATAAAATGGCAGGTGCTAGCACTGTTTTATAGATAATTTTTCCTAATGGCCACGAAGGTTTAAATTGTTTACAAAAACTAACCACCGTTTTACTTGTCTTAAATGTATTTCTGCATCTTAACCTCTTTGTAGATTTTCTATCTAATGTTGAGGTAATACAAACTCCTAGATATTTTATACTGTCATGAGCCTTGAAACATTTTCCGTTTAAGACAAGTTCTGTGGGATGCTGTGCCTTATTATTTGGATATCTTAATAGTACTTGACATTTGTCATAATTTAATTCTTAGCCAACATCTACTAATTGTTCTATCACTTCCTTAAGAATACATTCCATCTCCTCCTTAGATGTCGAATAAAGAAATATAAAGATCTTAGAATTAATAAATCATCTGCAAAAGCTAGTAACAGTGGTAATTTTAGGCAACCTAGGTCCATCAGCCTTAATTTTGTAATTTTACCTGCGACTTTACGTATTACATCTTGCATAACATCGGCGACAAAGGGCATCCCTGTTTAATACCTTTATCTTTTTTAACTTCACGTGACTATTGATTATTCCAGAGAATTCTTATTATTTCATCCTTCATGCTAGCTATAACCCTATCCACTAGTCTCGATGGAACATTAAGATCAAATAAGATGTCCTTGGGGTTCTGGACCTCAACCGTATCATAGGCTTTTTTCATATCTAACGCTAATACATAAACATCTTTTCCAGCATTCCAATATTCTTCTCATATTCTTTTGGTTACAAAAATATGATCATCCGTAGAGATCTATTTTTTGTAAGTGCTGCTTGGTTCTCCTGTGTATTTCGTAATTTGGTTCCAGCATACTTATTTGGACCAAAATTTGAATTCCGAAAATCGACGATTTTAATTTATTGAGGAGATTAGAGGCTTATTTACGGAGATAAACGCGAGTAAAGGTTTCCACTGCCATATATTGTTCGAATAATATGAAATTAGTGAAAACTTGAATTTCCAAAAAAATTCTGGGATGTCGAATGGAGAGTGCTTCAAACGCCGCGAAATTCATCTGTTACATTTTAATATATTGAACATGTTTTGCCCCAACTACCCATTTTTTTGTTTTCAATATTGCCAATACTATATTTCTACGCTCGGAGAGGTCTGCAGTAGCCGAAATAGGGCTAATCTTTTGTTTTTCTGTTTGAATATGAATCGCATCAATATGGATGATACACTTTCCCTTACCATACGGATACGGTAAGTTGATAGTCAAGTCATGTTTTAGGGATTGTTTGTGATGTTCAAATATTATAATTTCTTTATTATTTTAGGCATAATATTCCCACATTCGTTTTTCATGAACACAAACAGATCAGGGTGTCTACTCATCTGTAAGTACAAAATTCCCTAATTTTGATAGGTTTTTTCCAGGTGCTTAACATAAATTTCCAGGTAAAAAAAGCAAACGAATCATATATAGATTTTTGGAGGTAAACAAATAATTCAAACAATCAAATTTCTCAAAAAAATTTAACAAATGATTTTATTGATCAACAATTAACAACGGGCTTGTCATCATTTCTTTTTCAATATTTGGATTTCTTATTCGAGTTTAGCCGCCTCTCGTTGAGCATCTTCCATTTTTTTTGCTTTTATGGCCTGCAAGGCTCTTGTTTCTGATTCTCGTTGTCGTTTTACTGATAATTCAGCTTGCCCATCCGCTTCCTCTTTCATCCGACGTTTGATGTTTTCGACGTACAGCGAGTGAGCATTCTTAGCTCTCAAAATTAGTGATTTTGGAATCGACACATTTTCTATGCCACCTTTTGCGGCAATCGCGTCATACATTGTCCTGCGAGCAACCACCGATTCATCCCGCCTATTATCGAATATGCATTCAGCGTGAATAGAAAAGCCTCTTTCGAGAGTCGAGTTACCATGCGATAAACAACACACAATTTTAATAGTTGTAAAAAGTTCCTTGTTTTCGCCATTTTGTAGGTCAGGCCAAAACACATCAACGCGCGTTTTCTTCCGATTGAAGTTCTCAAACGAAGTTATAGATCGGTATTGTCTGTTTGCCGAATCCGCCAAAACCCCGCTAATTTGTCCGTGGTTAGTAAGTATAGACAACAGTTTTTCCATGCGTTTCTTTGCTAGATCTTTTGTGAGTTGATCAGACCTGGATCGATTGACGAGCATGCTGGTAAGTGAATATGTTAGAGGATCTGACCAACAGCTTGCAAACGATGGTCTTCAAAAAGGTTCGGCATTCATCACGGAATTGTAAGATATCCTTTTCCTTAGCGTTACGAAGTTTCCCGAGCTCCTTTTTAACGTCGAAACCAACGACGACACTCATGGCGGTCAAATGATGTTTAATGTCGTTAACGGCCTAAACAAAAAATAACATTTGTTTAAACAGGGATTCGAGTAAACGACGTGAATTAATGTGTCTCTCGGATGAGTGATTATTTTCAAATAGAAGAAAGAACAGCAAAATAAAAAAAATTATAGCAGAAAAAATATTTATCATTAAAAATAGGTCAAACTGTGAACGCCTAAAGGTGAATAGAAGTTATCTAGAACACGTCACAGGGTGTCCATTATTATACGGTTAAAAGATTGACTATTTAATATTACGTTTACAATTACATTCTCACCTTTTTAATTGGGAAAGTATATTAAGATGAGTTGTTTTATAACCTTCAACTAAATCTGAGGTGCGTATCAAGAATGGAAAACTGCTTGTGGGATCAAGTCAATACAACTTACTGCTTATGCATAGCCAATTTGATTTGTCACAGATTACAACAAAGAGAGTATTTTCTAAACTGGTTTCACTCAATTCTTTAACTATCTAGCCTCGATGATTTTTATTTTTGAGTTTATATTGTTAAGGCGCTATTATATACTGTGAAAAAAAAACTGCTCCAAAAAGATACTACTAAATGAATATTCCTATTTTCATTGGAAGAGGAACTTTTGTTTTAAAAACGGTTCACCTGCTATAAAAGCAATACCCGCTGCACAGATTGCTTAAACTAAACTTCCCTGACTGAAGGTAAAATACGTATCCGAAGCTTTATCCATAAAAGTTTGCTTTATCCTTCTCATGTATTCCTATAAAGCTTTTTTCTTTCTTATAAGAACTGCATAATGCGCAAGCTCACCAACCGTCCATTCAAACGCGTGTCGCTTTTGAAGGGGCTAACTCCACTCACTGATGCTTGAAAAGCAATCTGCCTGCGCCCTTTTCTTTTTTTCGCATGTCAAACCTTCTGCATTGTTTGCAAACAATCTCCATCAGCGAACATCCAGAAATTAAGTAGCAGGAAAAATCTTTATTTACTTTATTTGCTATAAAACAATTCAGCCCAAAAATGAAAAGCCGCTCATCGACGGCGTCAGCTTCGAACGTAGCAAACGGCAATAAATTCGAGCGACCGAACACCAAGAGGCCATACAACCGTAAATCATTGCTATGCCGACTATGCTTAAGGGTGCTTCCGAAGGAAGAACTTCCGGAAATATTTACACATAGCAACACTATACAAAAGGCCATTCGTACAGCTGTTGGCACAGAGGTAAATATTCATACTTTGTTTATAACTGCGACAATAAAAGACAATTCTTTTTTCAGGTAACCAGAAAAGATCGTTCGATTCGAGTTTGTTTATGCTGCCTTGAATTGGTACATTTGATAAATGACTTCCGCGGAACCTGTGAACGAACGGAACTGTTGCTTTCGCAAAATGTAGAAATTGCCAGCAGTGCATTTTGGATTGATGAGTGTGATCAGAAGGTGTTTGGAAAGTGCCGAGCCTTGGTTGAGCAATGCAAAACTGAAGTGGATAACATCTTTAAAGATCAATCGGAATTTTTCAGTAATGCTCACACAGAAGAGATTCTGGATGAAACGACCGGCGCAATCCAGGAATCAGTTGAACCCATCGTAAAGCAGGAAGAATCAGAAGACATCAAAAGCATTGATCTGGACTCAAATGTGGTGAAAGAAGAACCTTTTGTAGAACAATATCTGGATCCGACTGACACGGAGAGCGAACCTGATTTTGAAGGTTCGGAAACAGATGATCCCGATTACAAGGAGGAAGATCAGCCCAAACAGAAATTCAATCAGAAAACAGAAGGAGATGAATCCAATTCGAATGAAAGTGCAAAACGGAAAAAGCGAGAACCAGGTGATCCTCCTCGCCGTCGTGGTCGCCCATCGTTGCCGGAGGAACTGCTCAAACGAAGAAGGCGTAAGCCGGGGGAACCAAAGAAGAAGCCTGGACCAAAAAACCGACTCAAACTGCCTGCTCAATCGGTAATATCCAATACATCTATATCGTTCGTTTTGATTTAAGTTTCATCAATGCTTTAGGTTTGCGAAATTTGCGGAATGATGGTGAGTCGTGAAAATCAGGAACGGCATCGAAACGACCATCTAGGCAATCGACCTTATGCCTGTACCGTCGACGGTTGTAGCCATGCCTTCTCCAGTAAGGCTGGATTACACGGTCATCTGGCCCGACACGCGGACCGGAACAATGTTTACGATTGTGACATTTGTGGGGCGAAAATCAAGACCAAGAGCTCTCTACACCGCCATAGAAAGATGCATACCACTGAGAAGCCACACGCTTGTGATATTTGCGGCAAACGGTTTTGGAGAAAAAGCTATCTCAATCATCACGCTACGGTCCACACTGGGATAGCGAAATTCCCGTGCGAGTATTGTGGCTTCGTGTTTAAAAATAAGTATTGGCGTTCGTTTCACATCAAGCAGAAACATGTGGCTAAGGGGGAGGCACCCAAATTTGAAGCATTGGAAGAGTTGGAGGAACATGGCGAAATGGCTGAAGTTATGGAGCCAGGCATGGAGATGGATATGAGCTAGATGTGGAATGTTTAATAAATGAGTGATTGAAAGGAACAAAGTTTATTAATTATTGAGAAATTGTTCCCTGTTGATGAATGCTAGTGGCAGGAAATTTGAATCGATTTAAACATAATTTGTATTTATCGTTTTTGAGATATAAACTCAACTCATGGATACAATTTCTGACAAAGGACCGTTCATGACTAAAATGTTCATGTAATTGCTTTAAAACATTTTAGCTAACCAGCTAGATTTTGGCCCGATGATCTTTTCGGTTTCATTTTTCATCCTAGAGATTTTCATAACTTCCGTTAGTTTCTCGTTGCACAAAGTCAATACACAGGCGCCACCAATCGAATTTATTTTTACAATATTATCTGATCGAGTTGACGTTTGCAAGTAAATTAATATACAATGTAAAAATGGTACATACGATACAATAAGGTACACCGGGGCAAGTGAGTAGCCGGGGTATGTTTTTGGGTTTCACGTTTCAATTTTGGAAGGTGCAATGACAACGTTTACATCGAATTCCAAAAACAACTAGATTTCATACCCAACATCAGAGTGCAGTTTCATGTGGAGACGCCAGTTTTAACTTGCCAAAGAAGTTTCGTATACTATTTTCACATCGTTTTGTTAGCGATCGTTAATAATAGTTCTGAAATACATGTCACAGAAAATTGCCAGAAAAATATCCGGAGCCAAATAGATGCGAACATTCTTTACACAGGGGCAAGTGAGACACCTTGGGGGTTGTTCATTAATCACGTAGAGAATTAAGGGGGAGGTGTTTCGAAAAAGTCTACGTTATTCTACGATGGGGGAGGGGGGGATATACCAAAAGTCTACGTAGACCTTTTTTTTCTCTCTACAAAAGGGATATATCCATACCGTCCACGCAGAAAAAAATGCCGTGGTAAATCCAAACATAAAATTAGTTTTTCTTTGGCTGTAAACATAAACTTGCTATCTTTCAAATATATTCTATGTCAGTGACATCGGTGTTTGACATTAAAATCATATTACGTTTATTTTCAGCATATTAATGATACGAATAAACGTTGAAATTTTGGATTGTACTGGTTGCGTTCTAAATTTAATTTATTTGTTCTATGAATATTGGTTATCTTAGTCCTAGATTGAGCTTAAATGTTAACAGGTTCCAGATTCAAGAAGTTTGCTCAGAGATTCACATACCACTGGATTTGTTAGTCACGAAAAGCTAAGATATGATCGATTATTCAACACTGCTTCTTGAGCGCATAGTGTATTTGATATTCTTGATTTTTTTTGCTTGATAGAACGAAAATAGGTGACTACGACGAAGTAGCGCTCTACCCTATCAATAAACTGATAATTTCTTTCGAAAATCCCATATTAAAAAGCATAAATGTATTAAGTATTGTTGCTTGTTAATATAGGACTGATGAGTTTATTTTGCTTAAAATTACAACCTGTCTTCATTTGTTAACGTATTTAATATCATAATTAAACTCGATAGTTTTATCTCAGACATACAACCATAACACTCCAAATGTGTTCATCGTACGTGCATTTAAGACTAATTCAAATGTTTCTCGCGAACGGGCGAACTGCATATAGCGATTTCTCTTCTTTGATCCGAAAATAATTGATAACTACAGGTAAACCAGTTGGCATATCCGTTGCGATAAAGGATAACTCCGTCTTGCAGGTTAAATACTGAAACTTGCTTTGACTTATTAGCCAAAAATCGACTAAGAGAAATTGATCAATGCAATTACCTCCGTATGAAACTCAAAGCGATGTTTGATAGTTGGCATTTAATACCCTTGCGTTATCTGTGGTTTTATTAAATGATACGAAAATAGATGCCATTGGCTAAAGGATAATGTTGAAACTTAACACTAATGAAATGTTATGTGTGACTGAACGAACTGGATATACTTGTTACTTGCGTTTTCATTCGTTTAAAGCTTTGTTATTCCTTTATTTTGTTTTTTTATTTATTCAAATCTGGTGCAGTTTATCGAGAAAATATTTTCTGAAAAATAATTGAGGTTAGGTAATCGAAAAAAAACACACTGATAAATAATAAACCAAATATAATGTTGAAATAACTTTAATAAAAAATCGGTATTTATCGGTATAAAAGAAATCGGTATACCTGGCAACGCTGTTCTGGACAGGGAAGTGCACGCTCAAATTGGCCTACCCGATAAATGTATTGTTGAAATTGATAAGGCCAGTTGATTCAAAAACTGTTATTTTCGTTCGAAACATGCTTTCTATTTAATTTAAATAATTCTTATGTTTCAAGTTGAGCATCGATATTTTTAAATTAAATGGATGAGATTCCGTGTTAAACGTTATACACGAAGGATTAAAACAATTGTTAAGACCTTGCGTATTATCTTCGTGACACCTCGATTATATTCGGAATCCATTTCTGAGCCAAGTAAGCTCGAGCCCTCATGGCTCGAGTGAAGTTTTTCTATTTGTTTTGACAAAGTAAATTTTATTGCAATTGTAAACCAATCTGAGTCATAAAATCCATGCTGGTTTGTACCCTTTCAATACATAACCAGTTGGTTTGCGCTTACATATTAAAACGTGCTACTAAAATATACAGGTGATAACTACACACAGTGGCAAAAGTACGTAATGTTGAGTACTATTCATCCAGGTCGACACTCTTGAAGCGATTTTCATTGTTCGTGTCATTGAATCAGAAAAGAGTCCTTATTTGGCCACCATATGTAATGATAGACTTTATCATTTTCCAAAGCAAACGACTCAAAAACTACTGCGATTTCGCGATGGTGGTTGTTTACTCACAGTTTTCGAGCCCTGAACTTTGAAAAAAATGAAGCAATACATCAGATCAGTATAACATGGCAGCTAATGAATGGAGCATAACATCCTATTCACACTACAACCTATATTACGTGATATAGACTATCTTCATATTAGCATCTATACATCTAAAGACTGTCTACGTTAAATTTTGGACACAAAAATAATAAAAGCAAAAATAAAATTTACACATTTTAAAAAAAAACGACTGTTTATTTAACAATAATAGATTTATATCTACATTTGAAACAGTTTATTAAGATGTTAATCAATCATTCTGTTAAATTCTCGAACTTTCTGTGGTACACCGGCCATCAAGTTCCATACGATATCCTCGCCGTGACGATTATCCATCTTCTCTTGAAATCATCAGCGCCATTTGCTTTCTTCTTAGTTTTGAAGATTTCGGCTTAACTAGTGCCAGCTCTGGACAGTTTGGTGGATTGGCTGTTTTTGACACGTATTTCTCTTGTACCTTATACCATTCTAGGACGGATTTCGCATAGTGATAAGCGGCCAAATCAGGCCAAAACAGCCTGGAGAGTCATGGCTTTTGAGAAACGGTAGCAACCGCTTTTGCAGTCATTCTTTCTCGTACACATCCTTATTGATGGTGCCGGTAGAGACGAAACTTTTAGATTTTCGACCACAACTACATATGGCCTGCCAAATCAAATACTTCTTCGAGAATTTAGACACTTTCTTTGTCCGGAAATACTTGGCAACGGTGTTCCTTTGCATTGCGGTGTAAAAAGCCAGACCCTGAAGCTATTTAAAGTCTTCGAGTACGTATGTTTCGTCGTCCATTATGATACAAGAAAAGGTTTGCAAAAATTGGTGTTAAGGGGCTTGACGTTTTTTGTAGTGAAATCTTGCATGCCATCACAGTTGGGCACCTTTTCTACATTGTACGGCTTCAGCCCTTGCCCCTGTGTCGCGTTTTGTACGTATGCTTTTGACTTCCCCACCACATTTCGCACAGAAAGATTGGGATTTGTTCCACTTCTAACCTTCCGATCCACAGTCAAGCACTGGTCAAATGATTTACTAACACAAAACATGGTAATTTTTGGTAGTTTTAGTTTCTAGGCAAGATCGCGTACCGATAAATTTGAATTTCGCCGCCGTTCGTAGAAAATGCGTGTCAACTTTATTCGACGCCATTTTTCTGAATGTACCAAGAACGTAAACATGTTGTACCACGAAATAAAGTAAAGAGTTTCAGCAGTCACATGATTCAAATGTTTCAGCGATCAGTGAAATAATTCAAAATCTACATTGAAATAAAAGTGTCCGAAATAAACGTTGACAGGCTTAGTTTTCACCAAAAAAAATTTGCGTGGCATTTGATATCAAGATCACGTAATGTAGGTTGCAATGTGAACGGGGTTTGATGCTACACACTAAAATCACTATCTCTAATTATCTTTTCGAAAGGAAAAAAGTAAATGATGTGATATTTGATAGTTGACTTGCTCCAATTTCACAAACATTTAGTAGAGGGTTTTAGTTATATGCGGTTGTGATACCTGTCAGCAATGCTATAGCGCATGTGGGTCAAAGTAGAAAATACATTAAGAGGTCTGAGAAGACGTCAAATTGCTTTGGAAAACTTTCAAAGAAGATAAATTGAACTTGATATCTAAAGTTAAAACGAAAATAGCCGCAGGGTTTGGAAAAAGTCTACTAAAGTCTACAATGGGGGAGGGGGTGTTTGAAAGTGACTAATTTCGGTCTACGTGGTTTATGAACAGTCCATTGAAGGTAGTGGTTTGAAAACAAGAGCTCTAGACAAAATCTCCAAAAGGTCGAAAGTAACATTTGTAAACAATGACTAAAAACGTAAATTTCCTGGAAATGCCAGGTTGCTAACATCTACATCTACTACCAACGGGGAAGGAATTACTCCTTGTATCTATTTCTGTTGCTATTTGGTTCGAGGGAGCAAGCAGATCCCAGAAAAATACGCTAGAAGTCATTGTTTACAAATGTTACTTTCGACCTTTTGACTATTTTGTCTAGAATTATTCTTCCTGCAACCCTTGGTATGTGTACTGGTGTAAGAGTCATGAACCCTAAGCCCTTATTCACTGCCTTCCTCTCCGCGACGAATCGAGAATAATGTTTGCCACAGGAACCAACCTTTCTCTTTAACGTTAAGCGCAGCTGAAAAGTTTTCAGCACTTAAGTAACGACTTAGCAACATTGCCGTGCGACATATCCATATAATTTTCACTTCTTTGTGCAAGATTTGTTCGAGCACGCATCCTTGATTCGTAAATATGTAAGAGCAACTTATGCAAAACGTGTTTTCTATCATTGCACACATTTTTTAGAAAAACATTAATTTCCGATTGTGTAGCTGTATCAACCAACTATCCTATTTGAATTTCGAATGCATAATTAAAACGAGATAATATAATGCTTTATTTATGTATGTATGTATTGTATGTATTATATGAACAACATGTGGGCTCAATAAAAATGTTAGATTGCATGATCACTCCAATGATAGTACTGGATTGGCCATGACGCAGACAATCCATTGTACGATGCGTAAAACAAGTTAAATAAGCAGCGGCGACAGTATAACGGGTGGTCACCAATAAAAATATCCTTCTTATCAACATGAAACCCTAGGAGTGAACAGGCTTTTTCTGCTAGAACCAAAGATGTGAAGAGATGTGTATTGATTGGTCCCCGTTAGAGCGCAGGTCATTTTTGAAAGGCGGCATGTGATCAAGCACGCACTGTTTTACCAAGCTACCCCAGTGCAAGAGGAAGGGGCTGGCGATTCTGTTGATGTGTTGTGGAGTTGATGAGTAGTGGAGCTCATTAGACTTAAACAATTCTCGATCCGACGATACTGCGGAAGATTAGTCGGATTCCGGTCTTTTGGCACAAATGGTATATTTGCGCTCTCCAGGAACGTTAGCGTCTTCTTCACGTAGTGTGATGATAACTTATCTGGCCAAAACACGTGGTCTCAATCCGGAGGGATATTTCTGAAGCAACGGGATGAGAATTTTCTGCAAACACTCGGTTTGGTAAAATTGGTGGTTGATGGTTGAATGATACCCTGATGCTCCCTCCCTTCCCAATATATATTCAATGTCATATAGTAATATACCAAATATAGTGATGAATATTATAAGGTTTTTTCTTTTTTTTTTTTGGCGTAGAACCACAGCGTCCACTGAGTTTAACTTTTGTGGTATACCCCTGTTTACTATACTAATTCGCATTTTAAGCTAGATCACCATGTGTCAAATGACCAGCCTAAGACGCGTCTCCCAGTCAGGCAAAATTGAGTTTATAAAACCCACCACCTTTCCAGGATTTGCAGTCCAAATTTCTTTAGGTTGCAAAGCCACTGTACATAAATTTAAGTCTGCTCTTGTACAAAGCATCACAACTGCAAAGCAGATGTTCCGAGGTTTCACGTTCCATATTATAGAAACGACAGATATGATTCTGAGCCTGGCCAATGTTTTTCAAATGATATCTACTCGGGCAATGTCCGGTTACTAGGCCAGTATAGGTACAAAGAACTCGCTTATTGAGCTCCAGAAGCTTTTTACTAATTGAACATTTGGAATTATAAACCTTTTCGCTTGAGAACACTTTGTGGTGACCAACCAATTGGTCATCACCCTTTGCTCTTCCCAAGATTTTAATTCCATTTTTATGGCACAGTATGATATACCGCAGAATGGTTCTGGGCCAATAAACTGTGCATTTGAACCTTGTTTAGCAAGCTCGTGCAAGCTTCAATGCCACAGTGTCCCGGAACCCAGAATAAATTTACTGAGTTTTCTTGGCACACCTTTCGCAATGAAAGAATGCATTCCCAGACAAGTTTGGATGTACATTTATAGTTACTTAACGCTTTGAGTGCCGCTTGGTAGTCTGTAAAAATACAAATATTTGCATATCTATATTTTCTCTTCAGACAAACGTTAACACATTTTATTATAGCAAAGATCTCCGCTTGGAAAACCGGTGGATAGTTTCCCATCGCCACTGACATTTTTACCCCAGGGCCGAAGATTCCTGCTCCCGTTTTTGTTCCAATTCTGCCAAATGTTTCCATTCCAGTTTTTGTTCCAATTCTGCCAATGAGCATTCCAGTTCAGTTTGGCATCCAGTATCACTCCTAAGTATTAAACCTGTCCACTATGATGGATCTTTAATCCTCCTAGCTGAAACGCTTTTAGACTAAACTTCCTTCTCCTAGTGAAAGGTACAATTACTACTTAGACTGGGTAAATTTTAGGGCCCATTGCAATCTTTCTGAAATGATGTTGTCAAATTTTCCCCTCACTATAATGACTATATCGTCTGCAAAACCTACAACCTCGAAACCTTTTTCCTCTAAGCTTCTTAGAAGCTCGTCTACAACTAAAGACCACATAAGTGGTGAGAGGACTCCTCCTTGGGGACAACCTTTCGTTGTTCGTATTGTAATAGACGAACTTCCCAGCTCTGAAGTGATTTCTCTTTTTGCGAGCATGGTATGAACCCAGTTAATTATGTTCATGTCAAAGTTCCTTTTCTTCATGGCACGAGCCATAGATGAATAGGAAGCGTTGTCGAAAGCTCCTTCAATATCTAAGAAAGAACAAAGAGCTATTTCCTTTACCGATAGAGCTTTTTCTACTTTTGAAACCACACTATGCAGTGCCGTAACTGTTGACTTACCGTAACTGTTGACTTAGACTGGTAAGCAAACTGGAACTCAGATAGTGGATGCTTGTTCATGTAATTTGAATTGATATAATCATTCAACACTTTTTCCATAGTCTTTAATGGGACTGATGAAAGACTTATGGGTCTGTATGATTTAGGATGCGCCTTGTCTTGCTTTCCTACTTTAGGTATGAAGATAACTTTTACTTGCGTCCATGAAGCTGGAATGTGGTTGAGTCTTAAACTCGCTTTAAAAATCTCAATTAATGGCGAGATCAACACTGCTTTGCCGTTTTGAAGTATTGCTGGAAATATCCCATCCATTCCTGCAGATTTGCAAGGCTGAAAAGATCTCAACGCATTTTCCACCCTGGTTTTCTTAAAGATTTTATCAGCCAAGTCATTTGCGGTGAATTTTGCTCTAACAGACATTTGAGATGTCCTTGTAGAACTTCTTTCACCTTCAAGTGATCCATCTCTGCTTGGATCGACACACAAAACTGACCCAGGAAAATGTGTTTCCATAATCAGCTTTATCGTTTCTCTAGGAGTTTTTGTAAAAACTCCATCATCATTTTTCAGATTCCCAATTTCAATCGTATGATCCTTTGCAAGAACCCTCTGAAGTCTTGCGGCTTCCGAACTGTTGCTATTATACAGATAATTAATGAAGTGAACCAATATAAGAATGATAACAACAGTTCCATGTGTGAGCCTGAAAATTCAGACAATGTACCTACGAGAAAAAAAGAGATTTAAAATTATTTTACAAAACTTCGGATACTCATGAATGATCTGAATACAGGTATACCTCGATAGTACGCACCCTCGATACGTACATATGATTCGATAGTACGTATAGCCACGAGCCTAGATTTTAACCCTTCTTACAAATTCACCCTTCAAACAGGTTGCGGCGGTAGGACATTATTTTATTAAATTTTTGTAACGGCCTTACCCGGATAAAAATAACTATAAAATTACAATACAATAATATAAAATAACATTAAAGTCTATTGCCGACCATGAATCTTATTGTTCACGTATTAGATAAATGAAAAATGCATATTGTCATTACAGTAGATCTACTATTCCCCCTATATACTAGAATTTTCAACAATTGCAAAACAATACAATCGATAGTAGATAATTGACTCAGATTTGTTCGGGAAAAAATGATTTTTTCCATAGTTAAGATACATAACAACCCCCTTATTCCATTGTCGATGCCTCAATCTATCTATATAAATAAAAATGAGTTGGGGTTCCTTTGTCACGATTTAACTCGCGAGCGGAAGGACCGTTTGGCATGAAAATTTGTATGCAGGGGTTTTTAAGGCTGGGCAATATTTTTAAGATAGTAAGAGACCCCTCCCTCCTCTGAAAGGGGGGGCTCCCATACAAATGAAACACATTTTTCTGCACAACTCGAGAACTGATCAAGCAAAGGAACCCAAATTTAGCATGCGGAAGTTTTTGGAGGCAAAAAATGTTTTTATGGAAGTTTGAGACCCCTCCCCTCTCTAGAAAGGGAGGCTCCCATACAAATGAAACAGAAGTTTCTGCATATATCAAGAACTAATCAAGCAAATGGAACCAAATTTGGCATGTGGGGTTTTCTGGTGGCGAACAATGTTTCTATGGTAGTTTGAGACCCCTCTCCTCTCCTAGAAGGGATGCTGTCAAACAAATGAAACTGAAATTTCTTAATAATAACTCTAGATCTAATAAAGCAAATGGAACCAAATTTGACTTGCGGGGATTTTGTAGGCAATAAATGTTTCTACGGTAGTTTGAGACCCCTTCTCCCTCTCTGGTGGGGGGGAGGGGGCTCCATACAAATAAAAAGCAAATTTCTGCATAACTCGAGAACTAATCAAGTAAATGAAACCTTTTTAGCATATGGGGGTTTTTGGAAGCTAGATTTCTATATACATAAAAATGATTTTCTGTCTGTCTGTCTGTCTGTCTGTCTGTCTGTCTGTCTGTCAGACCCTTATAGACTCGAGAAGTTCTGAACCGACCAACGTAAAAATTTATATGAAGGGATTTTTGGGGCTGGGGAAGGTTCTTATGATTGTTTGAGACCCCTACTCTCTCAGGAAGGAAATAGATAGAAGTTTGAACCCCTGCTTATTCAAGAAAAAAAACTCATTTAAAAAAACCATAATCGTGCCAGTTATATCAAATTTTCCTTCATTTAGTTGCAAGCATAGCAGCGCACGCACCGGGTTCAGCTAGTTAACAATACATTCAATTGTAAATCTATGAGAATTTTTTTATCGAGAGGCCGCGGTTTTGATTCTTTGTGAACTCATTTATTGCATTCACACTCTAATAAGCTGGATTACCCTGCAATAAGTCACAACTGGACATGATATGTTTCACCTCTCTCTGTACCTTAAAGCTCCTACTCATGCGTTTGAACAAATGTCATAGGTGTCTATTAGGGTTGTCAGGCAGGTTGTTAACTGTAGTTTACAGAATATGTGTGAAGGAAATGTTAAAATGCTTTAAATGATTTTAAGAGTATTAATTTACTGTTCGATTTGGGTATAATCATTCTATTTGAGTATAATCACCTTAGCATGAAACGAAATAAAACTTGTAGTAAACTATACGAAAAGCTTCTCATTTCGCAAGAGTAAACAAAACCAACGCAACGCATTGTCATGAAAGGCCGTTAGCTATAAATACCAGCTAGCTGTGCTAATCCGGTTCATTCTTGTAACGAACTTTTACAGCAACGGACCTGTAGCAGCAGCACCAGTGAAGCAACATTATCAAAGCGGAAAACTTCGCTCAAGTCACAACATTAACCAATTGGTTTACGTAATTTTGCGTCTTCTTTGTGCGTTGCGTCACACACACATACACACATACACGCATACACACACATACACACACACATACACACCCCCCACCCACACACACACACACACACACATTTTCCTTTCCCGTTAAGCTTATTCGATTGGTATATGATATGACAAGAAAATCATTCCTTTTGCCGAATTAACTGCCTTTATAGGACAAAATATTTATTTACATGGTAAAATAATAAATTTATATTTTATACAATTAAAGTGATTTAAAACCCACTACAGATATAAAAAACAAAAATAAATTGTGATTCGATAGGACGTACGATTCGATAGTACGTACACTAAACGAGGCGTAGGTGTACGTACTATCGAGGTATACCTGTAATATCTAAATACACTAAGGTACATATACCATGAAAGATCAATTCAGTGGACGCAGTGGTTCTGCGCCTCAACAAAAAAAGGTCTTTTTACACATTGTTTTAAACGTTTGTTTTCGGTGCTAACTCTAAAACGGAACAACTTATCGGCCTCATTCGAATCACTTTTTCCGTTTTGGGCAAAAAGTAATCATATGGCAGGTGTTGTATATTGTGTACGTTGACGTCAGCGCCAACAATGGCTGCTATTTCTCCTCGCGGGATCCACAGCGACAGTTTTGAATGCAAATGGGGAGCATCCCGGCTATCACACACACGGCGTCCGACGAAATGTTTCGATACGCATTAGACACGCGCATCGCCATCAGCCTGGACGTACGGTTCATTATTACGAATTCATTTATTTGTACAGGCTCAATCGAATCAACTTTACAGAGCCAAGTTTTCATGTTTATATACATCAGTTATCTTAGAACTAAGGTTAAGGGGATAGAACCGATTACTCGCGGTCGTCTCGAGGTTAATAGGAATAACAATTTTAAGGATGGGAAAATTGGGGTGGAAATTTTGAACAAAGCATAAGGAACAATGGTTTTCTTATATCTAGAACTTCAAATTACATTTTTAATTAAAAAAAAAAGGATAACTCACTCACACACACAATCACACTCACACACACACACAACCACAACCACACTCACACACTGGCGCACACATTCCTCACAAATTTAACCTAAACAAGTAAGTTAATCAAACTACAATCTAAGGCTAATGTTAGTCAAAACACATAAATGAGTTTCATAAACTCCAGATCGCGCGCAGCCAAAATATCTCGAATCGGTACACTGGGTTGTCTACCTCGAGCCCGAAGGGAATCATACAGCCCAGATCTGACTCCACGATGCTCAGCACAAAACCAAATAACGTGATCTGCGTCCTGGTAACCTTGTCCGCATTCACAGAGATTGCTGTCTCCCAGCCCAACACGGAACAAATGAGCGTTTAAAGAATAATGATTGGACATGAGGCGAGACATCACACGAATGAAATCTCGACCCACATCCAATCCCCTGAACCAACATTTCTTAGACACCTTTGGAGTGATAGAATGTAGCCATCGCTCCAAGTCTCCTCTACTCCATTTATACTGCCAGCTATCGAGTGATATCTGACGAAAAATATGGAAAAATTCGTTGAAGGCGATTTGTCGATCATAAATATCGCCTTCCATAGCGCCCACCCTTGCAAGCGAGTCCGCTTTCTCATTGTCAGGAATCGAACAATGAGAAGGGACCCACACAAAGGTGATAATAAAAGAACGTGAAGATAAAGCACTTAGAAGACCTCGTATTTTCATGAGAAAATAGGAGGTGTGCTTTACCGGCTCTCAAGGAGCGAATAGCCTCTATAGAACTAAGACTATCCGTGAAAATGAAGTATTGATCCGGTGTAAAAGAGGCAACAGTTTCTAAAGAAAAATAAATTGCTGCCAATTCCGCGACAAAAACAGAACAAGGTGCTTGAAGTTTACGAGCGACGCTATAATTTTCATTGTATACACCAAAGCCAGCGGAGTCTTCTATCAAAGACCCGTCTGTGAAAAACGTTTTGGTGGAATCAACTAGGCCAAACTTTGCAGCAAATATCACCGGAGCAATCATAGGACGATGATGCTCTGGGATTCCATGAAGCTCCTGTTTCATGGATAAATCAAATGAACCGAATTTCCGAAGTCGGAGAAGCAAACACAATTGGGAATATTAAGCGAAGGGCTGACATCCTGTGTTATGTACAAATGATACAAGCTCAGTGAAGCGGGTTTGAGAATTCAACTCTAGGAGCTTCTCAAAATTTTCGATCACCTGGGGGTTCATAACTTCACACCTGGTGAGGAGCCGGAGAGATAACTCTGTAAACCGATCTGAGAGTGGCAACATGCCAGCCAGCACTTCAAGACTCATGGTGTGAGTCGAGTGCATGCAACCTAACGCGATACGAAGACACCGATACTGAATACGTTCCAGTTTGATTATGTGTGACCGAGCCGCTGACTGAAAACAAAAACTACCGTATTCCATAACCGACAAAATCGTTGTCCGGTACAACGTTAGAAGATCTTGCGGATGCGCTCCCCACCAGGTCCCGGTAATTGTGCAGAAAAAATTGACCCTTTGCTGGCATTTTCGCTTCAGGTACTCAATGTGGAGATCTCCAGGTGCACTTTGAATCGAACCAGACCCCAAGATATTTAAATGACATGGAATGAGTTATCGGTGTACCCAAAATTTGAAGTTTCGGTTGTGCAGGGTTATGCTTCTTAGAAAAACTACCAACTCAGTTTTCTCCGTAGAGAATTCGATACCTAGCTCTAGAGCCCAAGTAGACAAATTGTCCAAGGTATCCTGTAAGGGTCCTTGCAGATCGATCCCATTGGATCCCGTGACAGACACTACGCCGTCATCTGCAAGTTGTCTCAGCGTACAGTTGTCACTTAGACAACCGTCAATGTCTTTGACATAAAAATTATATAAAAGGGGGCTTAAACATGATCCCTGGGGGAGACCCATGTAGCTAAATCGAAAAGCTGTAGAGTTTCCATGAGAAAAGCTCATATGTTTCTCTGACAGCAAATTGTACAAAAAATTGTTCATTAATGGTGAAAAACCACAAGCATGGAGTTTATCTGAGAGAACTTCAACAGATACTGAATCAAAAGCCCCCTTGATATCCAAGAATACAGAAGCCATTTGCTCTTTTTTAGCAAAAGCTAACTGAATATCTGTGGAAAGCAACGCGAGACAGTCGTTCGTTCCCTTACCCCTACGGAAACCATATTGAGTATCTGAAAGCAGGTTATTCGTCTCAACCCATTTGTCCAGACGGAAAAGGATCATTTTCTCCAACAACTTGCGAATGCAAGATAACATCGCGATGGGTCGATAGGAGTTGTGGTCGGACGCGGGTTTACCAGGTTTTTGAATGGCAATAACTCTCACCCGTCTCCAATCATCCGGTACAATGTTGAGTTCCAGACACTGATTAAACAAGTTCAACATGCGCCTCTTCGCGACGTCTGGGAGGTTCTTGAGCAAGTTGAACTTGATCCTGTCAGCTCCTGGAGCCGTATTGCCACACGAAAGGAGTGCGAAAGAGAGTTCTACCATTGAAAAGGGTTGGCTAATCTCATCTATCGAATTCGTTGTTTCGCGAGGAAACATTTGTGCTGGCACAGAATCTGGACAAACTTTTCGCGCGAACTTGAGGATCCATTGGTCCGAGTACTCCTCGTTCTCGTTGTTCGTAATTCTGTTACGCAATCTTCGCGCCGTATTCCAAAGGGTACTCATCGACGTTTCGCGCGATAATCCGTCCACGAATTGTCGCCAGTAACCGCGTTTCTTGGCCTTGATGAGGCTCTTAAATTCTCGTTCGAGAGCCGTGTACCTTTCAAAGTGCTCAGGTGTTCCACGTCTACGAAAAACTTTGAACGCGTCAGACTTTTACGGTAAACCTCGGTGCATTGCTGATCCCACCATGGGGAAGGAGGTTTCCTGCGAAATGACGTCCCTGGAACTGGTCGAGTTTGAGCTTGAAGCGCGCTGTCTAAGATCAGGTTGGAGAGGAAGTTATATTCCTCCAGCGGTGGAAGCCCTTCTACCGTTGATAAGGCTTCATCTACTGCTGTCTTGAACCTTGTCCAATCGATATTACGAGTTAGATCATACGTGACGTTGATGGATGCCGGTGGAGTGAGCCCGGTGGCAACCGAAATTTTTATAGGCAAATGATCACTACCGTGGGGATCCTGGATCACATTCCACGTGCAGTCCAATGATAATGAATTCGAGCAAAGTGTGAGGTCTAACCTACTACCAAGTGAGGATGGACCAGCCAAGCGTGTAACTTCTCCATTGTTGAGAACTGTCATATTGAAGTTGTCACAGAGGTCATATATCAAAGAAGACCGGTTATCATCGTACAGTTCTCCCCAGCCTGTACCGTGAGAGTTAAAATCTCCCATGATCAACCGCGGAGCAGGCAGAACCGAACAAATATCTGAAAGTTGTTTTCGGTTAATTGGTGCTCTAGGAGGAATGTACACGGAAGCAATGCAAAGGCTTTTATTTTTAATAACAGCCTGACATGCGACAACTTCAATACCTGGAATTGGAGGAAAATTCACTCTATAGAAGGAGTAGCACTTTTTGATCCCCAAAAGTACTCCTCCTCCACGTGAATCCTCACGATCAAGCCGAATAATGTTGAAATCGTTAATCGGAAGATCGATTTCGGCTGAAAGCCATGTTTCACAAAGAGCAAATGCATCACAACCGATATTGTGAGCTAAAAATTTGAATGATTCCAATTTAGGAATAAGACTTCGACAATTCCACTGCAGAACAGTGATCAAATCCCCGACCTCTTTTGGCGAATTATCCATCGAAGGAAATAATAGCTGCAAGGATGGGCCACTTTAATGTTAGTTTCTTCAAAAAAGTTTTCACAGTGGGAAGCATTGCCATAACAATGCTTTTAAGAGGGTCAGACATTTCGAGGTACTTGAAAATACCTTCCACAATATCATCGAACGAGAACAGCCCAGATGAAGGGGGGGCTTCTGTTCTTAAAATCGGGGCATCAGGGGATTTAGATGTCCCCGGGAGAGATGGGAAATCCTGTGTGTAGTTGGCACTACGAAAACCAGGAGGATTCGGAATATCCTTCTTTTCTCTGCTCTTTGAATTGGGCATGTTTATTTGAGGCTTCTGTTCAGCTGCTTTCACAGCTCGGATGCGTCTTCGCTTCCGTGGAGCACCTTCTGGAAAACTAAAAGATGCCCCACCCTCAACCAAATCCGAATCAGACTCGTCATCTGAGAGAGGAGCGAAAGGATTTGTATTGGTATCGGGTGGCGAAGCTTTCTTAAGCATTTCTGCAAAAGATTGCTTCGAACGTTGTTTTAGCGAACGTTCTAATTTTTCCCCGCGTTGTTTATACGCCGGGCACGACGAGAGAGCGTGAGGAGGGGTTCCCTTGCAGAAAACACATTTTAGTGTGTTATCTGCACAGGGGCCAGCCTCATGTTTCTCCCCGCAAGTTGAGCAGCGTGTCTTATTGCCGCAATGGGAGGCCGTATGCCCCATCTGCTGGCAGTTTTGGCAAATCATTACCCGGGGTACAAATAACCGCACAGGTAGCCGAAGTTTGTCCAGTTCTAAAAAGTGAGGAAGGGCAGAGCCAGAAAAGGTTACCCGAAACGAGTCTGTGGGGGTAACTTTTTTCTTACCCTCGCTGTGCGATATTTTAACTAATTTTGTCACTTCCAGTATCTGAACTGGGGGGAGCAGAGGGTTCTTGAATCGGCCAACCGCCCGCTTCTTCAAAATTTCAGGGCACAGACTCGCCTCTGTGACCACTCCTACAATCTCCACATCACGAGCTGGAATATAAACTCGATATTCGAGTGTAAAATGCTGGGAAGCAGCAATCTCATTAGCCTGTTTCAGGTTAGAGACGACAACACGGAGTTTATTAAATTTTACTTTCGTGATCTCTGTCACGGCTGAAAATCGCTTCGTCAGATCAGTAGTGATTTGGTACACGTTCAAAGGTTTCATTTTGGGCTGAAAGTAGACAACCCATGGACCGACCGAGTCAATTGGATACGATCGCGGTCGGAAATTTGTTTGTGCCACCCCATCATCGGGTGGCAAAGGCTCTTTTTCATACAAACCGTCCATGTCGAAGAAACCTCTTCCACATGCACGATTTGCCTTACTTGCCAACAATTTAAATCACACACAGACACAAACAAGGAACACACAAATTAAAGCTAAACTCTAGTGGAATGAGGGACGGGGGAAAAAAACTTAACTAATATTACTGATCTTTTGCTGCTGCTGCTGCTGCTGCTACTGCTCTGCTGACGCACCGTATGCGCGAACGTCGCACTTCTATGCGGGGAGCGGGGAGCGGTGCGCTGAAACGATCGCCTTCGGGCGCACTCGCTCAACGCTGTCGGATGACCGTTGGCGGTGTAGTGGTGTATCGCTGGTTAGCGTCACCACGCGGAGATGAAGCGAAAATAAGCGGGAAGATAATTCGCCAGCAAGCACTGCTTGATTTTCCTATTTCACTGGAAAACCACACTGCCTTCTTAGAAAAAAGACTCACTTTTGCTCTACTCACTGAGGTGAGTATATTTTGAGAAAAAAACTAGTTATTTCCAAGGATAGCACTCGAATAAATCTTCCTAATAACGGAGCGCTGGATCGAACGAACTTTCTTCTTTCGCTGAACGAAGTGGGGTGGACGTACGGTTCAGTTGTGCGCGATTTCTTGCAGTCTTCACTGTTTCACTGTTGAAGGCTTTTTTTTTTTAAATCCAGGGTCTGTCTGTCTGTCTGTCTGTCTGTCTGTCTGTCTGTCTGTCTGTCTGTCTGTCTGTCTGTCTGTCTGTCTGTCTGTCTGTCTGTCTGTCTGTCTGTCTGTCTGTCTGTCTGTCTGTCTGTCTGTCTGTCTGTCTGTCTGTCTGTCTGTCTGTCTGTCTGTCTGTCTGTCTGTCTGTCTGTCTGTCTGTCTGTCTGTCTGTCTGTCTGTCTGTCTGTCTGTCTGTCTGTCTGTCTGTCTGTCTGTCTGTCTGTCATTGTCTGTCTGTCTGTCTGTCTGTCTGTCTGTCTGTCTGTCTGTCTGTCTGTCTGTCTGTCTGTCTGTCTGTCTGTCTGTCTGTCTGTCTGTCTGTCTGTCTGTCTGTCTGTCTGTCTGTCTGTCTGTCTGTCTGTCTGTCTGTCTGTCTGTCTGTCTGTCTGTCTGTCTGTCTGTCTGTCTGTCTGTCTGTCTGTCTGTCTGTCTGTCTATCTGTCTGTCTGTCTGTCTGTCTGTCTGTCTGTCTGTCTGTCTGTCTGTCTGTCTGTCTGTCTGTCTGTCTGTCTGTCTGTCTGTCTGTCTGTCTGTCTGTCTGTCTGTCTGTCTGTCTGTCTGTCTGTCTGTCTGTCTGTCTGTCTGTCTGTCTGTCTGTCTGTCTGTCTGTCTGTCTGTCTGTCTGTCTGTCTGTCTGTCTGTCTGTCTGTCTGTCTGTCTGTCTGTCTGTCTGTCTGTCTGTCTGTCTGTCTGTCTGTCTGTCTGTCTGTCTGTCTGTCTGTCTGTCTGTCTGTCTGTCTGTCTGTCTGTCTGTCTGTCTGTCTGTCTGTCTGTCTGTCTGTCTGTCTGTCTGTCTGTCTGTCTGTCTGTCTGTCTGTCTGTCTGTCTGTCTGTCTGTCTGTCTGTCTGTCTGTCTGTCTGTCTGTCTGTCTGTCTGTCTGTCTGTCTGTCTGTCTGTCTGTCTGTCTGTCTGTCTGTCTGTCTGTCTGTCTGTCTGTCTGTCTGTCTGTCTGTCTGTCTGTCTGTCTGTCTGTCTGTCTGTCTGTCTGTCTGTCTGTCTGTCTGTCTGTCTGTCTGTCTGTCTGTCTGTCTGTCTGTCTGTCTGTCTGTCTGTCTGTCTGTCTG
Organism: Aedes japonicus; assembly: GCA_034211315.2. Taxonomy (NCBI): domain Eukaryota; kingdom Metazoa; phylum Arthropoda; class Insecta; order Diptera; family Culicidae; genus Aedes; species Aedes japonicus. The sequence goes on along the minus strand of JASCZW010008774.1, from coordinate 7,041 downwards.
TCTGTCTGTCTGTCTGTCTGTCTGTCTGTCTGTCTGTCTGTCTGTCTGTCTGTCTGTCTGTCTGTCTGTCTGTCTGTCTGTCTGTCTGTCTGTCTGTCTGTCTGTCTGTCTGTCTGTCTGTCTGTCTGTCTGTCTGTCCGTCTGTCTGTCTGTCTGTCTGTCTGTCTGTCTGTCTGTCTGTCTGTCTGTCTGTCTGTCTGTCTGTCTGTCTGTCTGTCTGTCTGTCTGTCTGTCTGTCTGTCTGTCTGTCTGTCTGTCTGTCTGTCTGTCTGTCTGTCTGTCTGTCTGTCTGTCTGTCTGTCTGTCTGTCTTGAGACCCCTACCCATACAAATATGGGAGGTTCGCATACAAATGAAACTGAAGTTTCTGCATAACTCAAGAACAAATCAAGCAAATAGAACCAAATTTTACATGTGGAGTTTCTGTAGACAAAAAATGTTTCTATGATTGTTCAAGACCCCTACTCTTTTTGGTAGGGGGGGGGTGGGGGAGGTTGGGTTCCCATGCAAATGAAAGTAAAATTTCTGCTTTAACTAGTTAAGCAAATAGAGTCAAATTTGGCATGTGAGGAATTTAAAGGAAATAAATTTATCTACAGTTGTTCAAGACCTCTTTTTGGTAGGGGAGTGAAACACAAGTTTCTGCATAACTCGAGAACTAATCAAGCAAAGGAAACTAAATTAAGCATGTGAGAGTTTTTGGAAGCAAAAAATGTTTCTATGGTGGTTTAAGACCCCTCTCCTCTATGGCAGAGGAGGCTCCCATACAAATTAAACAGAAGTTTCTGCAGAAATTAAGAAAAAATCAAGCATATGGACCTAAATTTTACAAGTGGAGTTTTCTGGGGACAAGGGGGGGGGACTCTCTTAAAAATTTCTGTATAGCTCGGGAACTAATCAAGCAAATGAAACCAAATTTGGCATGTGTAGGGTTGTTGAAGGCAATGATTGTATGGTGGTTTGAGAAACGTTTTCGCTTTGAAAAGGTGGGGGGGGGGGAGGATTTTATGAAAAAGAAATTTCTACCAAACATGAGTATTACCTAGGTTACTAAAACACAAAACGTGTATTTCTGGGGTTAGAAGCATGTTCTGATAGAAGTTGCTGCTTAGTCAAAAAAAAAACTTTCCGAAAACCAAACTCAAACGTTCCAGTTCTATTACATGTTCATTAATTTGGTTGCAAGCATTGTAGCGCTCTAAACGGGTTGAACTAGTAGCATATAAAAAATAGTAAACTTAAAATTTCGATGTGCTGTTCCTTTTTCTTGCATCGCAATAACTTTTTGTAAAGAGTCTCATAGGTTCTTAAGTTAATTTAATGAAATAAACTTTAATGCAAAAATATCACATTCTTTTATATCATAACATAAAATTATAAACTGACGTTATAATGTAAAATAAAGAATGTGCACACCAAAAAGTAGTCAACGGGAAATGGAAAATATGAGAAAATCAAAAGTAAATCATTTATTTAAGACTTCATAAAAATACAAATATAAAACATATACTGTTAAGTCAATTTGACCTGTTATATCCAAATGCCCGCACCTTTCGTTTGACACCTTCCATCAGTTTTTGCACAGTGTCATCCGTCACCAATTTTGCAGCTTTCTGCCAGTTACGCCTGAAGCTTTTCTCATCAATTGCTACGCTATTCGTTTTTCGAAGATTCCTCTTGACCAGAGCCCAATACTTTTCGATCGGACGGAGTTCTGGTGAATTTGGCGGATTGCAATAATTTGGGACAATATTTACACCATTAGCAATGTACCAATCCTTAGCCAGTTTTCCATAGTGGCAAGATGCCAGGTCAGGCCAGAACAGCACCGAACCGTTGTGTTCCCGAATGAACGGCAACAGCCAGTCGTGATGAAGATGTCGCTTCTGAGACCGCATCCACATATTGCCTGCCATACGAGGTATTTTTTTGGGAACTTCGACAATTTTTTTTTTGCTTAAAACGATCAGCAACATTTCCTCTTTGCAACGAGGTATACAACTGTTGTCCCGGTATCTGCTTAAAGTCAGCTTTGCAATATGTTTCGTCGTCCAATATTATGCAGTCGTATTCCTTCAGCATAGTGTCATATAATTTTCTCGATCGAGATTTTGCGCTCTTGTTCTGGCTGTCGTTACGATTTGGAGCAACACCTACTTTGAATGATTTCAAGCCTGCACTTTTCTTCACTTTCTGGACGAACGATGGAGACATTTTTCACTTTTTTCGCCACATCACGAACGGAGATATTCGGTTTCTTCTTAAATTCTTTAATCACTTTCTTCCTCTCCGCGACGAAACGAGAATCATGGTTACCTCCGGAACCGACCTTTCTCTTTAAAGTTAAGCGCTGATGAAAGTTTTTTAGCACTTTAGTAACCGTCGATTTTGCGATTTTTAATGACTTGGCAATATCGCCGTGCGACATATCTGGATTTTCCACTCTTTTGTGCAAAATTGCTTCGCGCACGCGTTCTTGATTCGATGCCATTTTACTGAATAAAGGTTACTGTAGCCAAACGACGTCTTCATCATAGCACACATACATTAATATTCATGTAGTAGTGATCGGATTAGCAAAGCGTACACGGAGAAGACTGCATTAGGCCGACGACTACTTTTTGGTGTGCACATTCTTTAATATAACGAGCTAGTCAGTAATCTATAGAAGAATATATATCCGTCGAAATATATACATATACAAATATATTCGATGAGTATATACTCATCGAAAGTCTTCCGCAGTTGCATCTTCTATAGGACTAAGAATTAAGATAAAAATTCGTTTTCACAGGTATAGTCAGAGATCCTTATAAGCATAAGTACAGTATATATCCATTGGTTTGTAACTGAAATTACTAAAATAAATATCGTATAAATCCTATAAATTTATATGGAAAAAAAACATATTTTTATTTAATATTGTTCATCAACAGGCTTTAATGCCCCAATGATGTGTTGTTAGTACTTAATAAAACTAAAAAAAAGAAGGATTTATCCGATAACTCTTGTTGGTTTGGACCCATAAATGATTCTTTCTGTCTGTGACTGAGTTTTGTACCACTTTTTCAGGCATGACACGCGGATGAACTTTGTCACTTTCTGATGACAGTTTTTAGCACTTCCCAGATATCTTTGTCTAATAGTTCCGTGAAAGTGGATATTGGCTGTCATCGAAGACTAACGTTCGCATATAAAAAATGGGTTTTTTTCGGATGGTGTGAAAAAGAGCTAAAACAGATAATTGCTCTCGATAAATTTCCCATGGATAGTAATTATTTAGGCTTACTTGCTAAAAAATTCTACACCCTTACGAGCGGCCTTCCAGCAATTAACCGGAACATTCACCATAGTGGACGAAATCATGAGTGTAGGCATGTTTTTGAGTTCTTTCTTCGTTTTATTCATCAATTCCTATTAAGTTTGCGCGAAAAAATTGTTGCAGTACATCTTACGCTTCAGGTTGGTCCAGATATTCTCGATGGGACGAAGCTGGAAGACGTCGGGCGGGTTCGCCGACTTGGGTACCATATCGATATTCAGCCGCTCCATCTCCTCCAACGATCACTTCGAGTAATGGGCTGACGCCAGATCCGGCCACCATACCGCGTCTTCGACCTTATGATATTTCTTGATGAACGACGCAACTTCCGGCAGGCATTTCGTACTATAAATTTTCCCGTTCACGGCCAGTCCGGAGCGATAGAAGAGCGGCTTTGACATACCCTTCTCGCTGATTGTCAACCATCGCAGCACCTTCTTGGGGAACTTGGTGTATGAAATGAACTTCATCTCGGGGCTCACTTCCTTCGTGGGGGAAGTAGAATACGAAGTGCCCTGCCAGTCGTTGCCATCCAGGGTGAGATAGGTCTCGTCGTCCATCACCACCACCACGTCGCGATTCGCCGGGAAAATCGACTTGACCATCTTATTCAGCCGCTGCCGCTGCGTCATTGCCTGCAGCTCCGAAACCAGTGGACGTGACTTCCGCTTCTTGACATGTATGTTCATGTTCGTAAGGTACTTTTTCATTGTTTGGCCGGTTGAACCGACCCCGGCCAAGCGCACGCAGCGATGTAGCCATTTCTCCCTCGGTCTTCCTCTCCAGCATCCTTTGGAGCTTCTTGTCGCTCAGGGTCGTCGGCAGTCCGGAACCTGGCTTTCTTTCGATGCTCTGATTGTTGTCTTATAGTGCCAAGATGTAGTAGATTCCGGAACGGGCATATCCGGCGTCCACAAAGTGCCACACGATGTCCGTTTCCGACGCGGTGGGGTGCCGTTCTTTGAACGCGCACACTTCTGAATGGAATGCCTCTGCTTTTGCCATCACGGTTAGAGTTCGACTGATAGAGCTGTCAAATTTTGTCTGCTGACTCATGGGTTACCATGATTGATGCTGCATGGGTAGTTTCGTCAGTGTGGGTGAAGGTGAACCCATGAAAAATCGGCAATTTTTGTCAATATTTTTAATGCAAACGTTGAAACGGTTGTGGACCATTCTGTGATGGAATCCATGACGTGCGTCCAGCGATTTTTCTACATCTCAACAGCATTTCCACCTTGTTTTGCCAGCATTCGTATCCTCAGTTATTATCAGTAGATATTTGATACAGTATACTTCTCCTACTGAGGTAAAACCAGAATTTACGTAATATTTTTCACAGTAACGTCACACAATCAAATATTGAAACGTCAACTCTGCAACACGGCTACGCTCTGGAACCCGATCTAGAATTATATTGAACAAAATTATTAAAAAGCACCATCGCAGTACCGCAAAGCAGTCCCACCTCACGAATTTAATACAAGAGCAATCGTCAATCATACAAATATGATAGATAATATTACATTGATGTATTTTAGCTCATATTTTGTGAGTACATTTCAAATTACAACGTATTTTCGACAAGGTTGATATGTGTATACTGTAATGTTCATGCTTTGCTGTGTACGTCAACAAAGTGTGTTTGATAGAAATGAATTTCATGTAATAGCTACTCAATTTTCTGTCACAATTTATCCTCATGCTTGAGAAAATTTATTCTCAAATTATATATAGTATTATTTAATCATGCTGCGTGTTGTTGGTTTTCACATGCCGACGATTTATATCGTCTAGAACAATATGCCTTGTCAATAAGGCAAATCAGACACCCTTACCAGTTAAGCGAGCTATCGATTCACTACATGTGCGTGTTACAATACTCATTAGATCTCAACTATCATTTGCCGTGACATTTCAAGTTGCTTGTACAACAACCCTCATGAAATCACAAAAGACAGATCAAATAGTACCAACCGGCACCAGAGAATCCTCATAATCCTTTCCGTTCCATTCCCTGCCCCGGCCACGCTGAGAGCTTTTGTGCCGTCTGATACCTTTCCTCGAACAAGTTAGAATTGGAGGTAGAACTTTAAATCTATCGAGACAATTCCGAAATTAAACTAAATTAGCATACATATTAAATAACGGGATCTCCTAGAGTTCAAAATCTTCGGCCATGGAATCTTGCCAAGAGGAGAGCAGAAATCAGCAGCCACCCTCCACATGCCAGCCGGCCGGGCGCGATGAGATTAGACTCTTGCTTCAAGTTTTATGGCTCTTGGATTTGATCTGGTTCGGTGTTTTGGTGGCATTTGTTTGCTTTTCGGCACCCCGTACCTTGTAAAATGCCGTATGAACGTTTTGGTGGGTTGTGAAATGAATATGGTTGGGAAAGGGGCGTCAAGAGGGTTGCTTGAAAAGGAGGGGAAAGGTCACAAAACCAATGAAAGCAAGCGTGTGCTAGTGTTTAAATAGAAAACATGGTATCAAGTATTCGATCAACGTTGATGTAAATTCTCCTAAGAACGGCCACGCTGAACTCGAACAGCTTCAAAACAAATGGACAATACTGGAACAAGTTCTAAGAGTTTCATATGAGATGCTTCGTTTCTGGGTGGTGCTCAAAAACAATAATGCAGCGATCCTTTTTCGCGACCGGAGGCAACGTTCGGCATTATCCACCCTGACTTTTATTCCAGTTGGTAGTGACACCAATTTCGCTTATCCACCCCTTCAATCTTCCCGTCGCATTGCATTGGAGTTATCCTGCAAATTGAGAGGGAAATGAAATTGAAGGCGACACTTCCGTCGGCAAGGGCTTGGTGCTTTCCACCAGCTGTTTTCCAGTGGATTGTTTTTTCTGACTTTCTCCTCTCGCCCTGTTCGCTTCCAGAGATTTTTTTACGGTTAAGATTGTCATCAAGCGTAACAACCGACAACGATTGCCCAAGGGTACATCGGAGGCGCGGGATGAAGAGGATATGGCAGCCACTGATCTCTGTGATTTTAAAACAATTTATTTATACAGCCGCTTTCATTGGTATTCATTTTCACTTTTTTTTTATCGCAAGGACTCGTCGTTACTGTCTGAGCTGTTTTTTTTTTACCATGTTGAAAACCGATAGCCATGCAACAAGGGAGCATTTCCGGTATGCTTCATTTGTTTCCGATAGATCATGGAATTTGCTGAATGAGGCTCTTTTACAATGAATGCTAGCTGGGGAATGAAAGAACCTTTAAACTTTTTAATTATTAGTTAATTTGACGGAAATTAATTTATTTGAAGTGGCTTTTTGTTATACATGGACACGTCTAATGGGCGTTTGAATAAGATAGATTAGATATTGAGGCCATTTGATAAATCATTTGCAAGAATCGAAAATAATGGTACAAACGACATGATGGAAGAGATTCTTTCTACCAGATCAAACGCCAGAATCAATACGTCACTTTCAATCTATTACACTCATCAATCATCCGCATTTGTCAATTTTTCTCAATTTGTTTGCCTGTTGCTCATTTTTGCATGCTCCGTATTTACAACTTTGTATCGCATTCTAACACAAAGAAAATTATTTTCAAATCAGAAAATGATAAATCTTCTCTTCTCGGAATCTTTTGGGTCTGTATCAGTTCTGTTATCAATCATTATTTATTCCTTGCCTTGGTCGTTTTTGTAATGAATTTCAGAATGAAATGTTCTTTACTATTCTGTA
>JASCZW010008773.1:0-47616 GCA_034211315.2 Aedes japonicus | reverse complement strand
GAGTAGGAAAGAGAGCTACTTTTACGGCATAAAATTTTAATTTATGAACTTAAGGATAGTTTGGATGATCAACTAAAACAATTCAAATCATCTCCTTATGTCTTTTGGTAACCTCCTCGAAAATTTAACGAACAATGTCACTTTGTACGGCAGCATAGAAACAGTTACACTTCTCGATATTGAGTTCAGAACTGAAGGACAATTTGGGCAGCCTAGTAAATCTTATAAAAAATATTTTAAACTAACTTATGTCAAAAGAACCAAACTATTTTGAAAACATCAAACTAATTATATAATAATGTTTAAAAAAAGTTATGTTGAAGCGTAGTTAAAATGTGATTATATACTAACAATTTTTTTTTGAAGTGTTGTGATGCATGATGGCGGTCTTTTATAGATTCTAGGGAACATCATCTTAAATCTCCTTAAGCATGCCTTTTTACTTTTTTATTTCAAACGACTTAACTTGACTAATTTTACATGAAATTTGTGTTTTTCTCGTTTTTCAATCATAAGTAAATTAAGTCAAAAACAATTATATCAATAACCAAACAAATGTATTTTAAAAGTGTGTTGTTAGCATAAGAATAATGTACAAAATTTAAATGGATAACGCAATAGCTTTCTAGTTAAGAAACATCCAGATTTTTGTTTCTGATGGTTATGCTCATGGCGACTCCACCAGTTTTGGCCCTTCATGACAGCGTTACTGTGAATACAAACCGGTAACAATTTGATTTTTCTTGTAAGCAGAGCCGCACACATGACAAGTTGTTCGAAGGGATGGTGCAACCATCAAACATATCATACATACTACTACATACATACATACATAAACAAACATCAAAATTGTTGATTATCATAAAATAAAAACAATATTAAAAAATAAAATTTAATGATTGTTCTAGCAAATATGAATGAGTATTTCCCTATAATTTCCCTAGCTTTAGTAAAGATCTCATGAACAATCAGTTTCTAAACATATAATCATTGATGCTTCGGTGAAAAACTGAGGGATTATTTGAGATTCAGTCAGTGCAGTTGTGAAATAAGATTAGAGCTGCCTTGGCGAATTGGCAGCATCACTCTGAACTGTTTATTTTGCCAACTATATCATTCGGGAAAGCACTTTGTAGCAATTTGTGTCATTTGCGGTATTATTTTCAGTAACAATATTTGCTTAGAAATCGAATACCAAAATATTTTAAAGCTACAACCTTCACCCCTTCCACCCACAACATACATAAAAGGGATATCGTATCGTTGTTGAAATCGGTGGATGACATCACTGAAAGAGCGAAAATCGTTACTCGTTCGTTTGTTCGTGTTTTTTTTTTCGTTTATTGAACGATGGACGAACGAATTTCTAGCAGTAGCAAAAAACTGCTGAAGGGAAGATTGCTTTTAGATAGAGAGAGAGAGAGAGAGAGAGAGAGAGAGAGAGAGAGAGAGAGAGAGAGAGTAAGTGGAAAAATAAATCAGTTCTCTAGTTCCCTGCATTTGTTTATCTTATACTTTAAAATGTGCTGCAAGAGACCATTGGGAATTCGCAGCAGAATCATAAACGCTATTAAAGTGGATAAAGAACATATTTTCCCGATAAACGTTCATTTTGTTTTAGTTGGTGATTGCATCATTTTAAATTTGATCTCTTCTGGCGTTAAATTTCAATTCAAATATCATTTTGATGATATATTTGATTAAGCGTTCCAGTTAATCAGGCAGATGAATTTAGTTTCAAATGCTTGGGTGGATTATTTATAACCACGTTCGGATTACAGAAGCGTTCCGTCATGGACTCTTCCACTTTCTATCCCAATCGTTGGTGAAAAACCGGTCGATCTCAGTGGCAAGGCGTCAGTCAATCAATTTCATCATGGCATTAAGTGATAGAAAAGCGTGTACGGCGGCTTTCAAGGGTTCTCTCAGCCAAAGTTTTGCGAAAGAGACGAAGAAACAGGGTGGTATGAAAGTGGCGTGTGGTTGGCCACGTGACTTTAATTTATTTAACCAAATGAAGAACCTTTCACATTTTCCGATGGATCGTTTAAAATCTGTTGTGACACATTTTGATTGACATTACACGCAGCAGCCAGCCACTCACTTACTCACTGCCGGTGACGAGATCAGGTCCCTCAACTCTTGGTCCATGGGTGTCCTGTCGCTGTCCGTAGTGGCCTTCCGTAGCGTACGCACGTCGTTTCAGGAATCCGGCAAATGGAAATTCAATTAACAGATAATCTTATATGCGGATTATTATAATTAAATTTTATACATTTACCGTTCGTCGCATCGAGAGCGACCGCATGCGAGTCAATGATTTTCCGGCTGACGGTTGGTTGGAGGAGTCAAAGGAGGGGGAAATCGAAGGTTTGCTATTAATGTGAAGTAGTGTAACTAGTGATAATAGCAAATTAATGAGACCTGGCTTGTTATTGGAATCAGTCATTCAATTCAGTACGAATTATTAAAGCTACCATTGGAAGCATGCGGCGGTTTTAAAGTGTTTATTAAATAAATAATTGATTTAATGGTTTCATTAAAAAAAAACAAACATTATAAGAAGTAGTTTTAAAATATCATTTTAATTGACAACAGTTGGTGTTTTAAAAAAAAGTTGATAATTGATACCATAATATGCTGCACTGAGTTTGATGGAGTAGTAATTTTTCAAATATATGTTTATGCTGTTTAAGGTTTAATGTACTTTTACATGACTTTGACAGAATAGATTCTTTGTGAGAACACAGCTTATATATGTACGAGAATCGTGTAAATTATTGGTCGAGGTAAATAGTCTATAATCTGTCTTACTAGGGTAGAGTGTATAGATTAGCTTAGTTTCAAACGAATTCTTTTCTTGCCCTTATCATTTCAAGATTATTGCATGCTTTTAAATTATTGATCTCAATACGCCTCCACATTTATTAATTGTGATCTTTTGGTGTCTGTACCATTTTGCATTAGTATGGTTGTATGGCAAGTACAATTGTACCATATGCCCAGAACTTCGAGAAATCTAATACGAAACATTCTTAGACAGGAATCGAACCCAGTCATGGTGTAGCTTTGTAGCTGTGCTTTTATCGATTGAGCTTAGGGAAAACTGAACTCAGGCGAGTTCTGTGTTGCTATTTGCCATTTCCCAATTAAATCGGTCATGGTATATTTAGTGCATTGTAAACAAAAAACAAAAAAAAACACACATTTGTAAGTTAGAAGCACTCATAGCTAAATGTATGCGCGCGCGTTGTACAATTCTTTCAAGCGAACGAAGATCGTGGAAAAAATACACGGTGGACCATTTTTGTCGTGAAAAAGTTCCAGGTATCCACCGTATACCGTATCTGGCATGCATGAAGTAACCCGGAAGAAAGGTTGCGGCCGTCCAGCGAAAATAATGAATGAGAAAACGCTCCGCTCGCTGCGCAGCACTGTTCAACAACAAGGATTCGGTAAGTCAACGGGAAGCAGCCCGAAAGTTCCATTGTTCGAAGTCACTCATCTGCAAGACGCTAAAGAAAGAAGGAATAGTGTGTAGAAAGAAAACCAGATCCCCAGAGTACACAGATGAGCAGATTCAAACCGTGAAATCCCAATGCCGCTGGATGACTCGGAATTACGGCGGAAAATCTTTCGTTCTGGACGACGAAAGCTACTTTCCTCTTTCGAAGTCTCAGATACCGGGAAACGACCGATTCTACACTAAGGACAAATCTACTACTCCTCCAAAAGTAATGTATAAGTTCAAGCACAAATTTGAATCGAAGGTTATGTTATACATCGTAATATCCGATAAGGGTATTTCGAAGCCAAGTAGTTCAAACCTTACTTAAAACCTCCTGTTGTAAAGAAATTGAATTACAAAAAATCTTATTATTTCTGTTTTGGTAAATCATACAAAATCTAATCTGCTATTCATCACTAGTCACTAACCGAGAAAAGCGTATTTTAAGCCTGCTCTGTACCTAAAGACTGTATTCGATGAAATTTGGACACACGCAATTGTTCGTAAATTTTTAGCGTGTGGATAAAAATTATTGAAATTTTAACTGAATGTATTTCATTGTCTTTTGTCAATTGTGCAATGAGTTGCGTGAAAATCGGTCGAGTAATTTCAGTGATGGCTTCGAATGAAGAAATAGTGCGCCAACAAATTTTGGGCACTCACTTCGAAAACCCAAACGCTTCTCATTGATAGATCGGAAAACAGCTCGGAATGGCACATTCAACCGTATCTCATGTGATCAAAACGTTCAAGGACCGTAAGACAACCAAGCGAAAAAATGGTAGTGGCAAAAAACGTGGCACATCAAATCCGGAGAAGGCCAGGATGGTATTGAACCAATTTAAGCGTTATCCCAACATTTCGATCAGGGATGTTGCGAAAAAGGCGAAAGTTTCAGTATGTTTTGTGCAGAAAACAATGAAACGTTCTGGATTACATGTATACAGGGTCCAGAAGGCACCGAACCGGAGCGATAAACAGAACTCGGTGGCCAAAACTCGTGCAAGAAAACTGTACAAGGAGTGGCTCACAAAACCTTCTGCATTGTGATGAACGATGAGACCTACATTAAAGCCGACACCAAACAAATGCCAGGACAGGAATACTATGTCGCCACCTCTAAGTTGGCCGTTCCGGAGAGTGTACGGAAGAAGAAACTGTCGAAATTCGCCAAAAAATTCCTTGTCTGGCAAGCGATCTGCGGATGTGGCAAAATGAGTCAGCCCTTCATCACCTCTGGGACCGTAAACGGACAAATCTACAAGAACGAATGCCTCCAAAAACGTCTTCTGCCCTTCTTGAGATCTCACGATGGCCCGACACTGTTTTGGATGGATGCCAAATCTTGCCACTATGCCCGGCCCGTCCTAGACTGGTACAAAGATAATAATGTAGTTTTTGTACCAAAAGACGTCAACCCTCCAAACACTCCGGAACTTCGCCCAATTGAAAAATTTTGGGCAATCATGAAGGCAAAGCTCGTTAAAACTCTAAAACTGATAGAAAATGAACTTGAACTAAAGAAAGTGTGGTTAAAAGTAAGTAAGCAAGTCTGTCCTATCATTGCCCAAAATTTGATGAAAGGGGTCAAGGCAAAGGTGCGGGCATTTGGGTTGGGAGAAGAGGTTCAATAAACCAATGATGTCAAAACTGAACCATTTAGTAGTACTTTATTTCCAGAAAGTTTGAAAAGGTTCGGGCTCAAGGAAAATTTTTGGTGACCTATTTTGTGTGTCCAAATTTCATCGAATACAGTCTTTAGCAATCAGTCTTGATAGTTTCTCAAACATTTTCGGGTTATTCTGGTACTATGAAAGAAAAGGTTTTCATTTTTTTCATTGAAAAAGTCAGCTTTTGAAAAAAAACAAAGAAGAAAAACAAAGGGTAACGCAGATGGGAACGACTTGCGATGAGCGGCAGATTTAATAAGACTCTACCAATTTAGAATTGGTAAGATCTTTTTGTCCAGTACAGCGCTCCTTATGACGACGAGAACGGGTTATAGGGAAACTAACAACACTGCTTAAGGTGGTGTATAGTGTTGTGTGAGAATATCTGGTGCGTTATTGGGCTTGTCTGAAACACACAAAGGAATCCGACAATGCGCTTTTCTTTGCTGTGTCCTGTTCAATGTTGCGCTAGAAGGTGTAATAAAACGTGCGGGCGTAAACATGCGGGATACGATTTTCAATAAATCCAGCTAGTTCATTTCTTTCGCTGATGACGTGGACATTGTTGGAATAACTCTCCAGGTGGTTGCTGATCTGTAAACCAAAAGGAAACGTGAGGCAGACACATTTGATTAAAGGTGAATACGCTGAAGACGAATTACGAATTTTAGGTGGTGGATGAATTTGTGTATCTCGGATCATTGACGACGTTGAAGGTGGACTCCACAAGACCATGAGGACCGGTACAATTAATCTCTAACTAACTGTATCATGTACAAGAAGTTGATAAGACCGGTAATTCTCTAAGGGCATGAGACGTGGGCAATGCTCGGGTAGAATTCGCAAGCACTTGGAGGTTTCGAACGAAGTGTTCTTAGAGTAGTATGGAGGATAATGAAGCTCAATGCAGAACATACATGTATACTGAAAGTCGCTAAAACTGGACGGGTACATAACATAGTAAAATTGGTATTGGAAATAATTTCAGTGAAAATGAGATTTTATATTTTTCAAATTGGGGCTCAAATCAAAAATAAGCAACACAATCTCTATAGTAGGAGTTATAATGGTTTTAAGCTTATAGGAGCAAATATAACTAGATAAATATTGTTTCCAGTTCAATTATTTTATGAGCAAATAAAAATGTAATTGACCGCTGCTTATTAGGCTGAGTCTAGGGACATAAACCCCACGCATTCAGAACGGTCAAGTAACGGGCAATTATTCAGCAAGACACGACCATTGGCGAAAAATTACGACTAAAACACGGGCCCGAAATTTAGACTACTAGGTGCTGACCAACGGCTGCATCTTTATGAACGATTGAACTTTCGTCAAATTGGACATCAATCAGCTTCTTGGATTGAAGTTTTATGTTGCCAGGTGTCGCGGAGATGTTCCCAAAAAATAACGTATGCATGCCGGGTGGCCTTACGACAGTTGGCTGGAACCTTAGCCATGGCCGATAAAAAGGTGGATGTCGGCATATTTTTCAGCTCTTTTGTGGCTTCTGTGATCAGCTGCTTCATCTCCGTTTAAGGTTCACCGGGAAATTTGCTATCGGTCGCAGCTGAGGGACGTCGGAAGGGTTGGCGGTCTTTGGTACAACTTTTTTATTCAGCTGGTCTATCTCTATCAGTGATATTTTGGCATAATGGGCTGAGGCCAGGTCATGCCAAATTACCACATCCTCCTTAGCGTGATACTTCTTGATGAAGCTGGCAACTTGCGGCAGGCATTTCGTACTCTATGTCTCCCCGTTCATTGCAAGCCACGAACGAGAGAACAGTGGCTGGGACATTTTCCCCGGTCCCCTACCAATCGTTGCCGTCCAGCGCCAATTAGATCTCGTCATCCGTTATGACCACGAGGTCGCGCTTCACCGAAGGGATGTTTTTCACTAGCACATTCAGTCAATCCTTCTGAGTGATTGTCTGCTGTTCAGACATGATCGGCCTCGACTGATACTTCTGCATAACAATGACCATCTTACCCAGGAACTTCTTAAATGTTTGGCCGGTTCCACCAAACTCTCTGTTCAAGGCATGGAACGACGAGGCCACCTTGCCCTAGGTCTTCCTCTTCAGCGTCCGTTTCATTCAACGGCCATGCAGCACTGTCGGGCGGCCTATATCAGGCATCCGTTCTGTTCTGGAAGGAAGAAGGGAGAGGATGCTGTAAATGTTGGATTGGCTTGTATTCGGCGGACACCGGTCCCACCGGAGCCCCACAAGTTTCAATGCCGAATACACAACAGTGTTATGGCGATAATGGAGTACACGCTATTATGAACAGGTGAATTTTTTGCTAGTATTCCGTTCAATCGAAAGTTATCAGTTTTTTATCAAAGTTAAATGAAGAAGGGCGAAAAAATGACAAAGCAATTTGTGCAGAAGTTTGAATATTCGTTCGAGGGGGTCAACAATCATTAAACTAAAAAACAAATCATTGTCTTCTCATAACGTTCTTTTCCACACCAAACAGATTCTAATATATATTTTATTGAAAGCGTGCCGATTCTTAATTGGCAGTACTTTTACATGTAATGGTTGGCGTTTCTTATTTTAATCATGTGAGTTAATTTTAGTTCAAAATCATGATTATGGATTTGTCAACAAGAAACAAAATAAATGCAACTATAGATCTGCATACTACGATATGAAACGCTATTAAAACGGAAAGCTATGTGCCGATAACGAAAACCGACGAAAAGAAAACTGATAACAAAATGTCTGATGGATCTTCACTTTAAAAAAAAAATACTTTTAAGAGCGTAGCGTTATACGGATTGTAAATCGAGACCTAGGAAAATTTAAAATAAAAAATAAAGTCCAACAATGTTATGTCGTGTACCATGTAGTTTGTGCAATTCAGGTTATCATTTAAACAGTCACAAATACCCATTTACTTGCTCATTGTTCAGTCAAAACTCAAAACTCGTTTCAAACATCCCATTGCAAAATTTACAAAAACAGAACAAATAAGTAAGTCACAAATCCTTGGAAACTAAGCGTAGGAATATCAAACAAAATGCCAATTAATAACTTATTTGATTGATTTTTGAAAAATGTATCCTAGAATGCCGGCATTTATCAATTCAAGGCAAGATGATTTAGGAAACAGGGGGTTCGTTTTAGAGATAGCGGTGCTCCAAGTAGTCGGATATGCAAGTTTTTCACAGCCTTTATGTTGTTTGTAAACAAATTAACTTGTTTTTTCACGTTTAAAACTAACTGAGTTTTCAAGAAAACCATACCGAAACTAGTGGATTTATCGCACAGTACTATAAATGATCTCATCAAAAGTAAGTGGCGTAGCGCTGAAGAAGAAACAGGAACTTTATCAATGATAAATCTGTGATTTACAAATGTGGCTCAAGTTCAACGAGGCACCTGGGCAAGGTTCCTGGGATCATGTTTATTTTCGCGGAAAATTTCATGATTTGGTTCCCCGGCAAGAAAACCATAGTTTTTGTGACTGAAAAAACACAATGAACTCGGAAATATACAAAAGGGAGTTCCTCAATAATGAAATTTTACCTTTCGTTAAGTCCCGTGCTGGTACAGTTACGTTTTGGCCAGATTTACCCAAATTTAGTCATTACATCAAGGGAGTTCTACAATAGAACAACGATAATGGGGTCCAGCTCCTCCCAGAGGCGCTGAATTCACCAAATCGTTCTCAGTTCCGTCCAATAGGGAAGTATTGGGCGATAATTAAGCGAAAACTGAAGAAGAAGGGAGCAGTCGTCATTGATATTGGCAAGATGAAGAATTGGTGGAATCAGCTAGCCAGAACCATGACTGATGAAGATGTGCGCCAGTTGATTAGCGGCGAGGATCTCTTCGAAATAACAATGATTTGTTTCAGTTAGTTTTATGAAATCAAATAATATTACCTTTATTTTGTTCGTAGATAGCTTTTTGATTGAAAGAAAACTTTGAGAAAAACACGCATTTGAAAGTGCCCCATTTCTAAATGTCTAAATGTCTAGCCTTTATGTTTCTATTTTTATGCCAGCATTTCTCGTTACTAATCACTAAAGGGAATGCTAGATTTGCGAAAATATGGGATATTTCAAATTCAAGCCAGATACCCTGAATCCACCTGTTGTATGAAGTTGTATTGGATGCACATGGAAGCCAGCTTGATTACGAGCTTAACGGAAATTAAACGCGAAAAATAATCTAATTCTTAATTCCATGAGCAAATTTATCTATGGTGCGTTCTATAATGATTTTGATTAAGTTTTTTGGGTATGAAAAACAAAACTTCCCCAAAACTTTTTATTCGATGGTTTTTCAGAGAACTATCTTTGAATGATTTTTAGAATATTTTTAATGCAACTTTTCATGCTAATTACAAAACGATATCTTTTGTTTGGAAAAAGTTATGAAGCAACATAACTTTTATTGTTTGTTGGTTTTTACCCTTCTTACACCAAAAGAAGGATATTACAATCGCTTGAAAACTAGACTTTTTATCCGAGGCCCAGGGGGCCGAGTGTCATATACCATTCAGCTCAGCTCGACGAACTGAGCACATGCCTGTGTGTATGTTTGTGTGCGTTACAAATAATGTCACATCGGTTTCTCAGCCATTTATGAACCGATTTCAGTTCTGCTGACGGCAAATGGAAGCTACAATATTCCCATAGAATAATTTCTTCTACATTCGGACATTTCGTTACGAAGATATGAACTAAACAGTACTTTACGGCCTAATATAATAGTAATCAAACAGTTTAGTCTCCGAATACATACTGAGCTATTTGTGTACCGATTTTAGTTTTGTCGGCGCCAAATCAAAGTTATATAACTGGTAAACAGTTCAAATAACTGGTAAAAATTTCTCTATGATTGGATAATCCTTCATGGAGATATGACCAAAACAATACCTGAGAGCACATAA
The DNA here is from genome assembly GCA_034211315.2 of Aedes japonicus. Classification (NCBI taxonomy): domain Eukaryota; kingdom Metazoa; phylum Arthropoda; class Insecta; order Diptera; family Culicidae; genus Aedes; species Aedes japonicus. The sequence continues at coordinate 37,527 of JASCZW010008773.1, read as the reverse complement.
TTGTGAGATGAAAATATACTCGTTGCAGTCCAGAACCGAACAAGATCACTCACCCCAATCGATGCCGCTTGTGTTCTATTGTTCCGCATCTGTTGCGTTGTATAGCACATATAGTGGACTAGTCACACTATGCAACTCTATAGAATCAGAGCAGCATCGATTGGGGTGAGTGGTTTGGTTTTGAACTGTAACGAGTATATTCGAAAATTACACAAAGTCTCCATAACTACACAAATTTCAACGAACATGTACTTATTTAGCATCTTGAATCCATAACGATAATCAAAATTGACGCTTAGGATAATTTATTCTATGGACTGATTATATGAAATTTGTAATATTTAAATGAATATGAAATTTTTAATATTTATGTGATTTCCTCTTTTAGATAACAAACATAAACAGGTCGCTAAGCACTATTAGTGACAATACTTTAATCACATCGATGTACAATTCATTCAGGATTGTCAAATAGTTCATTTTATAAACTGAAAATATAACATATCGAATATTCCTGGATTTTCCTGGAATTTCTGATGAAATTATGTATCCAGTACCATATTGGTCACATGAGTCCGTAATTCTGGTGAAGTGTAAGAAGGGTCCAGTCTCACCATCGGTGGATTAATATGGGTTTTTATTATTGAGATCGTAGTCACTTAAACACCTTTTGGGTGTGTGACTCTTTCGGGGTAAGATTTCAGTTCGTGACTTTGGTTTGAGAGGTTCGGATGTTCACCACTACTCCGGGGTTTTTTCATGAAATATTACGTCAACAGTAGCAAATATTAGAAAAAATGTCAAGCATATCTAGACAGAACATAAGTTTGTCTTTCAATTTTTTTGGACTTTCATGTATCCCTTTATGTCCCTATGAACAATCGGCTAGAAATAAAAAGTTAACGTCGAAGCTAAATTCGCATTCTGGACCACTGTGCATTGTCCGAGGAGGAAAATAAAGATGCGTTGACAAAAATAATTGCTTTCAGAATATGCTTAGCAATTTTGTTAATATTTTAATTGTTTTCTGAGAGACCTCTCCATAAAAAACATAGAGATGAAAAACTGTAATTTTTTCATACTCACCCCAACTTAATCCAAATACCATTATTGATTGATCTCACTTGGAGATAGACATTTTTTTTGTGGAACGTTACTTGAAATTACATTATTTACATTTTTGTAAACATATGAGCTCCTCTACTTCATGAAAATGATAAGTAATTTATTGAAAACTGAAAATGGACCACCAGCCAAAGGTTGGATCTTTGCTTGTAGACAAAGTCTCTCAAAGACATAAAATCTTAAGCGCTTAAGGTTTTAATCGATTTTTTATGAGAAACTTGGAATTTTCGATTTTAGTGCGATTTTGTGATGTGATTATTCTCACTTCACCATAATTATTTTCGATCAAAGTATCATGAAATTACAGCGGTTATCAACTGACATGAGAACATGGCCAGCTGTTTTCTACTAAAACACCCGAAAGCAAAAAACCGATCAACCCGCACCACCACCATCACAACCACAGGAATCTTCCTGCAATTATTTCAAGATTGCATGACAAACCGAATCCGCACCGCTTACTTGCAATGATTGCAGCCGCTTTTTTATACATTACCGAATAAATGTAGGCCGGAATGGTTGGTACCGTCACCTAGTGGCAGGCTTCAGGTCGGCTCTCCCTCATCCAATCATTAATAACCGTTCACGAGTGGGCCATTTGATGCGGTCCTCCTGGATGGAGGAGAAAAAATGCTCTTCGACATGAAACACTGACTGCACCATCCCATGCCATGCCGGGCAAGTAAAATCAGTCCATCGGCAAAGAGGGAAACCACTCGACTGCACTTTTTTTTTTAATGTTTCTATTTCCCTGGATTCCATGCGGGGTAAAAAATATATGATTTTCCTAAGCACCCGGGCCCGAAAACACATGCAAACAGTAGTGACATCGCATAAAAAATGTTCCTTGTGGTTTTCGAAGTGCGGTGAAAAGGGATTGTTGCTATACAGAGCACAAACACAAGGCTTGCTGAGGACGGCAGAGGGGCACCGAAATCAAGTGAAACCTTGTGCGCATAGATTTAATGATTTTTTATTACGCAAATATTTTAGACAGACACGCTCTGGTACAAACCCCGCGCCGCCAGGAGTGTAATACAGAACAAGGCTAGATCGGTGCGTGTGATGGTGTGCATGTGCCTAGATGACTGGGCCGTAACTATGATTGAGCATAACGATGATTAAGCAGAGGAAACTCTGCAGCTGCAGGCAAGGTTTTGTCACGTGATGGTAATTTTCGATGCGAGTTTTTTCCTCCAATATATATAAGCTCTGATGATAATCAATTATGGATGCTGTTTTTTATAAGTGATTCTACGGGCTGCAGAATTTGATTGCAATGTTGGATCATCAAATTTAGATCGCTGGCGGATGGGTGGGTTTTTACATAATTTTACCTTCTTTTTTCATATGAAGGGTTTGGACAACCAGATCAAAACATAGCTTGTATAAGTGAATTGGTTCTATCCAGATTTTGGTGTAGTTCCTTTGCATTTTGAGTTTTTCCATTCCAAACTGTAACTGTTGAGCTTGAGGCTGCACAAATGGTGAGTCGCAAAGGAGCGTGCGTCCCACGCAACATGGCTCTGGTCTCACAAGTTTCTACCTCATGTTTCCACGAGTCAAAAGATGACAAATACCGCCAGCTAAGGGTTGCGTACTTAGCTGGAAGTGCAGCCTGGGCACTGTTGTCCTTCTGACTTCGGCTAGATTGAGGAGGTGCGAGCCGAGCGTCTGTCCATCAAGGAGGTGCGGCTCAAACAACGTCTGTCCTGGCAACCAGCGGTTAAGTAAGAAACGCTGTATCGCGTCAACTATACATTAGGTGGCAGTCGCACCTAATGCAGGTGCATGCTTAAATCTTACCCTACTACGGAAAAATGAAGTATCCATTATACGGTATATTAATTTCGGATCATCCATGGAGTTCCCAAGTATTGTATAGTAATCCCAAATTATTTTTTTCACTTCGTTGGCAATGATAATGCAGGTTTGACTACTAATGCAGTAGGACCAAAATCAGCAGACATGCAGACAATTCAGATATAATTTTAGATATCATTTTGTATTGTACCCTCTTCGCAATATTTTTATGCTATTTCAGCTTCACATTTATGTAGTTTTAGCCCACCCAACCCATTTTATGTTGAGATAGGCTGATTTTTAACGTTTGTTTTTAGAAGGGATTATACTGACGGATTCTACTATAATTTTTCTTACCTTCTTTATCCAAATAAATTTAATGATTTACAAACTAAAATTGTTTATGATCCTTCGTTTTTCTATTGCACAGATATGAAGAATTATCCATGGGCCTAGAGGAATCAAGAGTTATCGTCAGAATTCAAATTTCCTTCCTATTTTTGTTAACTTGTTAGTCTCCCTTTTGGGCAGTAATCATAATCATATGAAATTTATTCGGCTTACTGTTTGCTTAAATTTCATTTGCATTCTCCTAGGCTGCCCGGTGATAAAAATTTTCTTCATTACATCATTTCAGAGTTTATATCATCTAACTTCGCAGCAGAAGGCAAAAATAGCTGCATTTTATTTTTAATATGTATATTATCAGCATCTCATTAGAACATCAGTATTATTTTCATCATATCATCACTGTATTTTATTATAATCATAATAAATTATGTATTAAAAAAATAAATAATAATAATTAAATTTCATCTACTTCAAGGTTTTAGGAAGGTTGATTCCAGATAGTACAGATATTTTATTGCATGGGATCTTGAGGTGTTAAATTAGATCATTGGATGTCAATAAAATTATCGAATGCGTCTCAAATTCTCGTTTGATTATGTTTATCCATATATCACTGAATTCATACTTAGAAAATCAACATCAAGCAGCTAATAGTGACCATGGCAACAAGCAGATTAGAATGTATAAATATTATTTTTGGCTGGTACCAAACTTTTTCAGATACTCAAATCAAGATTTTGAAATCACTGCTATCGCTGAAAAACGAACGAAACGTGCTTAGAGCGCGAAACCACAGAACACTAGACTTTAACACTTCCAACATTTCTTGCATTTCGGGATCCACTAAGGAGATCATAAATAATAGATACCAGTGATTGCACTACTTTTCATTTTCCATAAATACCGTACACTATTATATAAATCATTCATGGAATGGGAGGACCATCAGGGCACCACGATTGAAGCATTCTGGATGGGGAGAGTGGGAATGCCAGCTCCCATTGCTTATAGATAGCTTGCTCTTTTGACCAATTGTTCAATCTTGTTGTTGGAAGGAGATCTCTTTATATCCCTGTCGAATGGGCAGATGATGTTGCTATCGATCCCGACTCAACCCTTTTTGGCCCTTCATACTAATGGCATGATTAGGATAATCAGTGGTTATTAAAGCTTCGATCAAGTCTAACAGCAAGAGAAAGTCTCACTGTTGTCGGACTTAGTTTCCATGCTACGTGGGTGGTAGTAAAATATCATACATCATCATCAAACTGTAACTGGTGGGCTTATTTGTATTTACTGCTACTCCATTATTGATATCAGTTTTTTAATTATTCCTTTATTATCGAGATTTTCTGCCCTGCGGTTGGTTTCTATCTCTCATCATGAGTCACTCAAACACCTCTTTTGGGGTATTTTCGTAACCATCCGGGATGAGATTCGAACTCGTGACTTTGGACTGAGAGGTATGGATGTTAACCACTAGGTCGGGGTCGCCCCCAGCCATATCAGTTGTAATTAAACAGAGAACGAACAGATGATGTTTGGGACTAACATACATTATCAATGTATACTGCAACAGCTAGTAATCTCAATATTATAATGAGACAATACAGCTGGCCACGTCGAATGGCGGGTTAAGTGGGGAATGGTAGGAATTTGTTGACGTGGTACTAACTTTGACGAAAGTCGCGGAGTCTACTTACTCACGAGAAATCTCTGGGATCTTGGATGAAAATGGCTGGGTTTGCACCAGCATCCATTTTGAACATTGTTGGCAGAACATTTGAGGCGATGTCATAGCAGAACACCATACTAAAGCGCAAAGCAGTGAAGATTGGGTAAATACGTAAATAGGTAAATACGTCCAACACGAAGTACATGCTGGCATGCGGAACCGAGTACGGCAAAGCCCGACTAGGCAGTGTAACGATCGACGGTGGTGAGTACAAGGTAGTATATCTCGGCTCACTGATTACTACAGACGATGATAACAGCCGTGAGTTGCGGAGGCATACAACTAGTGGAAGTCGTGCCTACTACGGGCTCCATAAGTAACTGCGATAAAACTGCGATGAAACTTTAATATGAGACTATCCGAGGAGGTTAAATAATGGTCTATAGGCATGTCGGCAATTGGTTATTGTTTATTGTTTCTTGTTGGTTGTTTATTGTTTATTGTTTATTGTTTATTGTTGACTGTTTATTGATTTATTGTTTATTGTTTAATGTTTGGTTGTCACGTTTGCTGTTTATTGCCTATTGTTTATTGTTTATTGTTTATTGTTCATTGTTTATTGTTCATTGTTTATTGTTTATTGTTTATTGTTGTATTATTGTTTCATTGTTTGCTGTTTATTGTTTGTTGTTTATTGTTTATTGTTTGTTGTTTATTGTTTGTGTTGTTTGTTGTTTTATTGTTTTATTGTTTATTGGTTACATTGTTTATTGTTTATTGTTGTTTATTGTTTTATTGTTTTGTTGTTTATTAACCATTGTTTTATTGTTTATTGTTTATTGTTTTATTGTTTATTGTTTATTGTTTATTGTTTGTTGTTTATTCGTCAACAGGTGAAATACCTACCCCAATGACAATCGTGTTTAACTTAAGGGGGGATATAAAGTTAGAATGACCAAAAAGTTCAAAGTTTTTTTTGCATAAAAAGTTAGTAAATGACCCCTAGAATACGCTCCTAAAACCATTTTTTCGAAATTCGAACTCCAAGTGTTTCTTGCGCCTTTTTACCTTTTTCGCGGGCAGCAAGTATAAAGGGACGCTTAAAATTTCATCAATTTATCTACAAACTGTAAATGTAATTATTGAAATGTTTTTGGATTGGCAGGTTTCAGATCAAAACTGCGATCAGGAGAGCCGGCACAAGCAAAATATAACGACTTTTTCAACAAACTCTAACGGCCGCCATATTGTTGAAAAAAATTTGAAACAAATATTTGTGTATACTAAATGGATATAACTTATAATTGTAAAAGAGTTTCGATTGATTTGAGTAAAAACTTCCTCTTGAAATTGTTTTTTTCAAAAATGATTTTTTTTTCTCGTTCTAACTGTATATCCCCCCTTAAAACTAACACACACACACACACATACACACACACACACACACACACACACACACACACTCACACACACACACACACACAATATTGTAGATGATCTTGAAAGGCGTCGAACAACGGATTGTTGAGTTGCTTGTACTGAGTGATCAACTTCATATACAGCGATTCCACGGGAAAAGAATAGAGTTGAAAAAAAAAGTTGTCCGATTTTGCTCAAAATCGCTTGGTATATTCTTCATCGAAAATAACTGTATTTTTTATTTTTCTATTTGGGTGACCATGTTCGATATAGGAGTTTACCAGAAAAATCGACATTTTTCGAAATTTTTTATTTTTGAAAATCATAACTTCGAACCACTGGATCGATTTTAAATATTTTTTTATTAATAGAAGATTATTACTTCTTGTTTTTTTATGAAAAATATTGGATTAAAATAATTAATGTACTCAAATTTGCTAAAATGGTCAATCATATTGGACCCACCCAGCGAGCTATTTATTTTTATATTTTTTAATTAAAATTCAAACATTTCTTCGTAACATATCAAAAAATCTCAAATGTTTCATCAGGCATTTTTGAAGTCAAATTTTTGAAAATTTCAAGAGTTTTTTGCCTATACACACACGGAATGAGGCATCATTTTCCATCACTTCCACATATGGTCCGTTCAGCGTCCAAATTCAGCGTGAGTGCTCACTGAGGATTGCGGGGCACTCATGCCGGGTTTGAGGATTGTAGCGTAAACCACGACTGAGTAAAGTTAACTCTCCTTATTTTGAATTAATCCATTGAGTGAATCCGAACTGAAACCTTACTAAAGGAAACGTTGTAATACAATGAAGCACGACTGCTAAAATTTCCATGTCTTGAGATTCTATTAGTTCACCCGAGAAACCTAACTCACCTAAACCATGTCGTTATGCAGTGGAAAGGAGAACAAAGTTGGATAAAAGCTATTCCTACTTTTGCAATACCTGCTATTGTAGACTTTGTCGCTTTATCAAGAAAGAAAACGAGCCAGCGACTCCAAGTGCAGTTAATCTAGAATGTAAAACTCGAAGAACTCACCGTTTCCGAATGCCGTTGTTTAATATTCGAAAGGCAATACATCCTACTTTTTAGATTGGATTTTCAATGTTTTTCAATGTAGCCGCCCAAAAAATTGTATTCACGGCTGGTTCAAGTTGTGACGCATACTGTCCTGCGTATGCATTTATCATCAGAATGTTAAGTCAATGTTTCAAAGCGCCCTTAAGGTTAAGAAACTTATTCCTAACCATTTTTAAACACGTCATGTTGAATCCTACGGAGAATGTTGGTTTGAAAACCCGATCAGTACCTTTTAGGATTGCACCAGACATGCGAGAAATGACCTGATGAACTTTCTTGAAAACATCGATTCCTTTAGGAATTTAATCCAATGAAAGCAATGCAGATCGTTGTCATGTCGAAATTCAATGCGAATGGATGCAGCAGAGTTTGCTGGAAACATTTCTGAAAAATTAAGCGAATTATCTCCCGCATAAATTTTATTGCGGAGACAACACAAGGTAGCTACTGCGAAACAACTTAAAAATTAATTTGGATAGCTGACCTGACATGTCTGTAATTGCTAACGTCTCCTTTGAAAATTACTCTTTTGTTATTCAGGACGCTTCTTACAAGGTTTACATTGGATAAACGCTCAATGCACAATCAGCATCCTTTTGCCATATATTATAAGGATGAAGCACAAAAATTTAAAGTTTACAAGCCGCATGTGATCGCAGAATTTACTAACCATGTTGCCGTTCGTACTGTTGTAACAAATTGTGTGCAATTTCGCTAAAGCGCACTACCTCACCTGAAAAATATCCATTTTTTTTCTAATGAAAGGCGAGTCAATACAGAAATATAGATGACTGCTTTCAATTTGTGCCTACATGTTACGAGGACTTCGGTGCTTAATGCCAAGGAAGTGGAACTTTTTTGCCACCTTGCCATGGAAAAGGGCCTTGTGACGCTTTAAGAGGCGTTCTAAAGCGAAACGCTGCAAAAGCAAGTTTACAAGTAGCCATCCATGTTACAACTGCTATACGCACGCTGCTCTTGGGCTGTTTTAAAGTAGATTCAAAATATATTACTTGTTTTTCACTGGAAAAAGATTTCAATGCAATGAAAAAGAAACTAAAGAACCGTTGCCTTCAGCCTTCTGTAAAACAACAATCTCTGCGGACATCAATCGTTTCACCACTTTAAGCACACAAACCTGGAAATTCCTGATATCGTGAAACAGATTTTCGTTTTCAGATGAAGAAAAGTTGCGTTAAATTGTTAAAATTTGCTTTGCTTAATTTTTTTTGATGAATTACCGAAAAATAAAAATAAATTAAATAATCAAAAATTAAATGCCGGGTTTTAATTGAAGGTAATCTGAAAAACCCTTGCTTGTAGTCTAAAGCTTTGAATTTGAGCTCCGTTCTCAATATAGCGGACCTGGTCCAATCCTGACCCTGTGGCCAATTCCGACCTCCCAAGATTCTGAGACAGCGCTGGTATGGAATATTTTAATAATACCAATGAAGCTTTCATTACACAAGAATTTCAACGTAGAATGCATTGGTCGGAGAAATTGTATTTTTTGGACTTAAAATTGACTTAATTTGAGATTGTGGCTCCAGTTATAGCGTAAACCATGGCTGAGTAAACCCTAGCAATGTTCGTCTCTGCTTTTAAACAATTTGAGGCTGATTTATAAGTTCTTACATTAATGGGGTCAGAATTGGACCAGCCTCCCCTACTTTGATGGGTACAATACTTCACAAATAAACTAGATTTGTAAACATGGTTATCATGAATTATTAGGAATGGGTTTGATAACTTCAATGAAATGATTCCGCAGTTATTTTGAAGTGATGGAAAATGATACTCATTCCATGTGTGTATAGGACAAAAAACTTGAAATTTTCAAAAAATATAACTCAAAAACAGCTCGATGAACATTTTAGATTTTTGATATGTTATGTAAAAATGTTTGAATTTCAATAAAAAAATATAAAAATAAATAGTCGTTGTGGTCCAACATTTCGAAAATCATAAAAAACAAATATATTGACATTTAACAAATTGAGTACATTAATTATTTTGACAAATCTTTTATTAAAAACAAAAAGTAATAATCTTTCTATTAATAAAAAAATATTTAAAATCAGTCCAGTGGGTTCAAGTTATGATTTTTCAAAAATAAAAAAATTCGAAAATGTCGATTTTTCTGAGCTAACTCATATCGAACATGGTCACCCAAATAAAAAAATAAAAAAATACGGGTCTTATTATTTTCGATGAAGAACATACCAAGCGATTTTGAGCAAAATCGGACAACTTTTTTTTTCAACTCTATTCTTTTCCCGTGGAATTGCTGTAATCGCTCTCGTAGAGTCAGTGCGATACTTGCTGTGTCGTCGGAGAGCAGCTTGCTTCATTCTTTTGAGGTGTTTGAGATTAGGTGGGATTCGGCTGAACTTGACGGGAACGAACTGGTCGATAGCGTATGATAGGATGCATGATATCGTTGTTGCAGCGAGGTTAGTGTCTAAGTCTCTAAGAACATCGTCCAAATCGACATTTGTGAAGAAATTGTTCATCGCCCATCGAAATCAGCCTTACTGAAATCGTAAGAAACGCTTTCAGACGTGTAATGAAAGCATTGTTGAGGGCTTATTTCGATTTTCATTTGCACATGAGGATGGTGCCTACAGATTTTAACTAGTGGTGCAGGAGCTTGCATCACCGTGTTGTTCATGAATATTTCCTCGCTAAAGAGGAACAGATCAAGAATGCGCTGTTTTCGTATTCGATGCCATTCATTTGTTGGAGTCTAGAAGTGCTGTATGCGTCCTGTAATTTATTTGATGCTGAATTTATTGAAGATCGAGAGGTAACCAGGAAGAGATGACCATGAGAACTACGTCGTTGTCAAGATATTGTGCTCAAGTTGTAATCGCCTAGGACGATGATGTTGTCTCGTGGTCCCTAATTCGCGAGACTATCTGGTGAGTGAGTCCCAATGCTTGTCGATCAAACTTTCGTCGTTTATTCGGTCGGAGAATGCTGTCCTGCCACGCATAGGAAAAGAGTTGCATTAACAGTGGTGATAGCGATCCATAGTTGCTCAACCGACAAACTGCCAGGAGGGCTTAGCACACGAGATTGGAGAGTCGAATGGACAGCTAGCAGAACACCTCCTCCAATGCTTTTATGACTATTTGACGGCGACCGGGCTTGACGATACACGGTGTATGAGTCATCGAACAGTTGACTCGTAGAAGTGTTTGCGTCGAGCCAAGTTTCACAGAGAGCGTAAACATCATAGCATCCATCGAGGAAGGCCAACTGAGCAGAGAGGCAAGAGAGCTGTTTATTCCTCCAACGTTTTGATAGTACATCAAAACATTTGCTAAGTCGGGTGCAATGATTCTCGCTGGATTGGCAATCCTAGGGATAGGAGACACATCAGGACAGGAAAATCCGTTACTGATAGAATACTTGCCACTGTAGACAGCATGGAAGACCATGCCCTCTACACTAGACTCAGGGCCGGGACGTCTTAGATGGCACGAACTAGAAGACTGTGACGGACTTTCGGTAACAGCCGATGGCGCGACTGGGCTAAGTGAGACAGGGCCTTCCATAGTGCTTTCTTTCGGGCGTCCCGGGTTGGATGACAGCAGATATGGTTGTCTTGGAGGATGACGCGAGGATGATTCGTATGAACGCGATGTAGTTGGAACTGATGATGCGCCGGTAGTGTCTACAGAGCGCGAGCTGCAAGCGGGAAGGCAATCAGGAGAAGCTTGTTCAGAGAAAATGGGTACCTGCAGGCTAAGCAGGCTGGAGAACCCTTCAACAGTTCGACAACAGGTCCGCGACGATTTCGGTGAACGATGACTGCATGAGGCAGGACTGCGTCGAACTGAAGTGGTCTCCATAATGCTTTCTACGGTGCGTTGCGGTATCCCTGCAGAGAAGTTTTCGCCGTGAAGTCAGCAATCGGTGGTTTCTATAGAGGCGGAAACTTGGTGAGGAGTTTCTTCTGATGTGACACGAATCGAAGGGGTACTGGGTTCGGGAATCCAATAAATTTTTTCACGAGTGTCTTCGAATTCCTGGAAGAGAATTATCCCCAAAGCGAAGTTCATTTCTGCCAGCTCAGCAACTTACACGGAACAAGGTTCCTGAAGTTTTCGGAAGGTAGATGATTATTCATTGTAGACACCGTCAATCAATGAATGGCCTACCAGTGAAAATGCTTCTATTGCAAGGGACATGTTGGTACTTTTAATAAAAAATTGGGAAAATAAAATAGGTTGAAGTTGATCTGGAACTCCTTGAATAGCCTGTGTCATGGAGTGATCATAATCAATGGAGGAACCTTGATAAGGGAAGCATACACTAGGAGAATTATAAAATGGAAGACTTATATCGGATGACTTATAGTTAATATAGATTCGCAAGTACCTAGACTTGGTACTCAATTCAAGCATTTCTATGAAGTTTTGAATCACAAGGTTGTTTGAGTTCCACGCTAGATCAGTATTTTTAGATGAGAGTTCCCTCTATGCTCATATTATGCATTGAATGCATACAGCTTAGATCCAATACAGAAAAAAACGATATTGAATATGTTCCAATTTAATTAGGTGCCTGTTCCTTGACGAAAGGAAGCAAAAAGAGCCAAATTCGAGAATTGAAAAAATTGTAGTTTTATAGACTTCAATGAAATCTTCCGGCTGAGCACTTCATCATGTATTTTGTTGGAAATTGATCCCTTGTTGACATTTCTGTTTTAAAAATGTAATGTGAGTACTCCAAGTGCATTTTGAATCAAATATGACTCCAAGATATTTGAAGCTCAAAGATTGGATAATGTCTCTTCCCGACAACTTGGAACGCAGTTGAGGCTGCGGAACCGCTTTCTAGTAATCACTACACAGAAAAAAAAACGATTTCTGAGAAATGAAAACGGACCACTAAACTGAGTTCACCATTTCAGGATTTTTCCCACTTGCTGGCGTTATTCATTTCATGAGTTACGCGATTCAGTGGACTACGGTGTATTTTTGTTTTTGTTCTTGTACTCATGACTGCAGGTCACGGATCAGGGCACGAGACTCTTTTCCGTGATAATACCATTTACAGTTGTTTGCAGGTGAAAGCCTCGATCTTCAAATTTTATCTTACCGTGGACCGAATTATCTAGTAGAATTTGCAATGGTCTCCGTACGTGGAAACCACAGCATCTTCTGCAAGTTGTCTTAGCGTGCATCTATTTTTCAAGCAATTATCAATATCTTTAACATGAAAATTATAAAGTAAGGGACTTAGACATGTGTCTTGGGTTACGGCCATGTAGCTAATTATGGAAATTGTCAGTTTTCGTAGATTGAAAATCATTTGTTTTTCTGACTGTAATTTGTACTAAAATATATTTAAAATTCCTGGTAAACCACTATTGTGTCATAACTATAGAACCACTGAATTTTTTTCGAGATGTCTTGGATGATTTAGTCATTTTGCGAAATAAGTTGGTCAGAATAATAGATACTTGTTGTCTATTCTTACTGAAGAATTTTCGACTCGAAGCATATTGTGTTTAGTTTTATAATAAAAGATTCATAAAAATTATATTTTTCATAACTATAGAACCAGTTCAAATTTGTTTTCTCTTTTAAAGATTTCAACGCTGTTTACCTGTAAATCAAAATGTTAATAATGGGTAGGTCCTCCTTTGTTCTCAATCAGTTCAAACAAGCTATTCGGCATACTTTGAATTAAGTTGAGGCAAGTAGATACTTGTATTCTCTTGCCACGCTAGAATAAGACGGCTTGTTTCAGGTCATGAACGCTTGCGTAATGCTTGTTGTCTGCATATACTTCACGTACAATCAATCCCATATTCTCGATCGGGTTTTGGTCTGGAGAACAAGTTGTCCATTCCATAGTTTGAACTCCATGTTTGTTGAACCACGCCATAGTCGCTGTACTTGTATGAACTGAAGCATTATCTTGATGAAATGTGTAGCCAACTCGACGATGTTGCCGCAAGAATGGCAGTAAATTGTAGAACATGAGACGTCAAGTGATAACTTGGCCTTAATTTGTTTCAAACTTTTGAGTGAGTTACTTGCAGTTTGAACAATTCTTCGTTGCGTTCTTTCCGACAACTTGTTTTTTGGTCTACCTGTCACGTGTTATTTCCATATCGTTCTGGATTTCTCAGAAAATTGATTATGACGTGGATGGCGACCACTTTCAAACGTCTAGCAATTTCGCGAATCTTGGGCGAGCTTTGTCCATCTTCCTTACGCAATTTCTCTCAGTTTTTCTGTAAGCTTTCAAAACCGGGAATGTTTTTCCGCTTTTACTTGTGCTTGCTTCTTCATTATCGTCAAAACTTTTCGATCGGACGAAGTTCTGGGTGTGTGTGGCGGGTTCATGCCTCCTTCGGACCACATTAACGCGCCTCGCTTCGTACCAATCCATTACAGGCTTGGCGTAATGGCACGAAGCGAGATCCGGCTGGAACAGCGTGAGACCACGGTGAGAGCGGGAGGAAGGGCAGCAAGCGCTTCTGCAGGCATTCCTCTCGATAAATCTGCCCGTTTATGGTGCCGGTTGTTACGAACGGCTTGCGTGTACCGTCCGCACTCTTAGATCGCCTGCCACAGCAGGTGCTTCTTCGCGAATTTCTCCATCTTTCTCTTCCGGAACTATCCCCGGAACCTCCTTGCGGACGTGCCGACAAAAACTCGAGGCCGGGGATTTGACTTGGTGTCCGCCTTGATATATGTCTCGTCGTCGCACGGCGGGAACGGTCTGAACGCTTGACCAGCCACTCACGAGCACGAAAAAGCTTGCCACGCACGCAATTTTGGCCGCCGTGTTTGCGGCATCGGTCTACCGGTGAAATCATAAAATCTCCGCGCGTACTTTTTAGGACATAGAGATTGTAATCGATTGCCTACCGAAATGTGTGATGGTCGGTAGTATTCTCCCTTTGTTTAGCTTTTTTGTGTGCATCGGCCCCGCACCCGGAGGAAAAGTTTTATTAGCTGTACAAAATTGCACTGTGATTGTGATTTTTTTATTTGAATTTCCCTCGGAAGTGTGATTTTCATTGTATTGCATTTGTGCGCGAAGTACTAATTGTATTCGTGGATGATGTGAAAATATTTGCCAAATAGCGGTGTGCTTATTCTGTAGAGGCAGAAATCCTTGAGAGTCACAGAGTAGGCGTCCAAATGAAGCCTGAACAACAGCATCAATTCTCGAGTACTTTTTCAAATGGACGTAGTATGTAACAATTTTGGATGATGAATTAGAAAATCAGCATTGAAATTTCTTGAATTTATTTTTATTCTTATTTGAAAAACCAGACATGTTTTATCCCAAAATTAAATTCCACTGAATGACATACCTTCGTAAAAGATAATATTGCATCACTAAACTATAAAAGTGTACCACATTAGAAGGCTGAAAATTGCATAGCTACATTAGGAAAAATATTTCTCTACGACGTTCTGCAATAGAAAAAGATAATGCGTCATTTTGATAAGTCAGGCTGTGATAGATGGTGCATGTTACCTAGCGTCCAGTCGATCACGTCATTCTGGGCGAATGACAATGTTGATACATATTTTGAAATTATCAAAATGACGCATTGAGTTTTTGCTGCAACAAAACGGTGTAAAAATATCTTTTCTAAAAATATCAATTTTTACTCAACAAAATCTAAATTTTTTTACCAGCCTTTCACTTAACGTGTCGTTAAGAGGCGTTGAAATGGGATATTAACAATGATGCGCAGACGCCTTACCAACACAAGCTGGCGTTATGTACATTGACTCCCAGAAAGTAAATGATGATTTTACACATTTTGTAAAGGATAGTAAAAACTTTCAGAAACCA
Source organism: Aedes japonicus (assembly GCA_034211315.2). Classification (NCBI taxonomy): domain Eukaryota; kingdom Metazoa; phylum Arthropoda; class Insecta; order Diptera; family Culicidae; genus Aedes; species Aedes japonicus. The sequence goes on along the minus strand of JASCZW010008773.1, from coordinate 22,226 downwards.
AATCCATCAGGAAAGTTCATCAGGCGACGGGCTATATGTCCACATGATTTTTCAATAACGCTGCCATGTAGACAACGCGTTTGTTTACATTCTGGACTTACGTCCTTTTGAAAAAGTACTCGAGAATTTACGGGGAGATCTATCTGATTATAACCTAATTTGAACGATACTGCTATAATACGTGTCATCCTCAAAACAATATGGTTTAACGATGGAAATGTATGCACAATACTAATATCCATTTGATATTTGTGCTGTACTTATGCAGGGCTTGTTGTAAGTGAAAGTGACCTCGGACGTGAGTAACCAGGCATTCTGAAATGGGTCACTGGTACTCAATCACCTTCCAACTCCCGGGCTAAAAATGTGCGTCGTGTCGACCACAGTTCGTTTAACTGCAATCATTTGTCTTCCATAAAAAAAACTGCCGGGCGGTGGACATTGAATTGTATAAAGAATGTGCACACCAAAAGTAGTCGTCGAAATGCCCTACCCAACTAACATTTTTAGTTGCCTATGCTGAAGTTAAGAGCTTATAAGTTGTTTTATAATTGTATAAAAGCAAGTGAAGCTGAATAAGCTATCGGCAGAATTGAAAAATCGATGCAGTACTTATGCTTAATGTAACAGAGCTTTAACACAACATTTAGCTTTAGGTTGCATACTGAAAAGAAATCTCTTATGCGAACAATGTTTGTCTGCATTTACACAGCTTGTTTATGTAGCTAAGAAATTAGCTCGGTAAAGCTTTTGAATTATCATTCTGTGTTCTCTACACGTTTTATTTGTTGGCTTTATAATAGCTTTTCAAAAGCCTTATATACTAGCAAATACCTTAGCCGCTATACAGCTTAGTGATTATAGCTGCATAAAATGTTGTATAAGTACATTGAGCGAACATATCAAAAGATTTCATTCGAATATAGTATGGAAATTTGCCAGAAGACATTATTGCAAATTTTATAAGATTCCTTATGGAAGGAAATCATATGACGATCGTATGAATATTTCTCCTCACATGAATAAAAAAAGTTGCAATCGGGATGCGAACCATGAACCTCGGCATCCAGAGCCGAGCCACAATCCCACGAGACTATACACGCTTGATAAGAGATGTCAATTGAAAGCGTAGAAGAGGCATGCTCTTTTATCGACCAATGCACGACAATAATCTTTTAATACGATCTCTTATGGCTTTGTGGTTAACAGTTCTGATCGTAGGGATAATTTACTGAGGTAGTTGGTGGGCACGGAGTATGGAGCATATATGCCAGTTATTTATATGGAGTTCTTGAGTTAAGTCTTAAAGCTAGTATGCAGCTCAGTAGTAGTGTGCATTACTATAGGACAAGTAATGGTCAAGAAATGCGTTTAATGTTGGAATTATTTATCTAGTATGCAGCTGAAAAGGAGGGCAAGCTACGGAAGTTTTCGTAACGTTAGTAACGCCTGCCCTTGTTATCTAAATGAGGTTATCAGTTTCCCTTGCGGAATAATATTCTGTTCGATTATTCCGCAAGGAAAACTTACATGTCACCCATGCTGGAAATTACTTTGGTAAAAATGGTGATAATTACTTCAGGTCTTTACTTGGCAGCTGCATACTAGGCTTTAGATTTCAAACCGTCCATTTTATCGAGCAGAGCATTTAGATTTCAAAATATTTCGAAGGATGTTGAAAAAAATTAAGAAAAGCGGTACTTACTATTGAAAACGAAATCTGAGAAAGTATGAAGCTTTGAGGAATTCACATTCGAGATTTGCGCAATTGACAGTGCTGTCGAAAATTGCTTTTCAAATAAACTATATAAATTCCACTGATCAGAAGAGTGTGTTCAATTCCCCGGTCTTAGTGGATTTTTCTTAATCACCGAAATTCATTAATATAGCAATGATAAATATAGCAATCTATAACAACAGTTATAAATGAAATTGATAATAATGTAGTTTAAAAAAATTATAACAAATGAATCCAACGCACACAGCTAACAACGTAAAATTGAGTGGTGATCAAGTTTAGATTATAAGAATCTCGGTAACACTGATTTTCAAAACGAGTACAAACCTTGTTCGTAAAGAGCTTCAGCAGTGATGTTGTTGTTCAACTTTATTATTACGAACTAAAACATGTTTCTGGAAAGACACTTTGAATACGGGTACTAGAATTTGCTCACAGCTGATATGGATCTGAGGATCACAGTCACTGATATCTTATGGTGAAGGTGCAGAGTTCAGATCTGGTAAGTGCCTGGGTGAGTGATCATATAAATATATACTATATATAAACATTTATAATACAAAAAGGTCATATAGTTATATGTTCCATTACAGTATCGCAACGCATAAACAACCGCTCTAGTGCCGTAATACCGTGCACGAGCATTGTAAACGGTGTTTGACATACATATTTTTTTCGATTGCTGCATATTGACTATGTTTGGCGTTGCCATGAACGTGTGTAAAGACTACCTGACATAAAAGCTGTTTGCCACAGTTCTAAAAATAGAAAATTGCGGTGAACAAATAAATATGCTGAATATGCGTTTCAAAAGTACTGTCTTTGAGAACAGTTGCGTAATAAGTTGTATAATTTATGGATAAAAAGCTTCCTATGCTATAAACCGATTACATATTCTGCTTGACATTTTTTCATTTTCATGAAGCTGCAGATTCGCCAGATTTGCTTGGTGAAAATATTGGCTGGGCGCTTGTGCAATCACTACTTAACCATTACTCAGTTTAAAGTTGTATACGTATTGCCTATAGCGTTTATCTAATTAAAATGTTACTTGGGTAATGCGGTCTTCCGTGTACGCTTTGCTAATCCGATCACTACTGCATGAATATTAATGCATGTGTCGCCACTGATGAAGTGACGTCGTTTGGCTACAGTAACATCTTTATTCAGTAAAATGGCGTCGAATCAAGAACGCGTGCGCGAAGCTAATTTTGCACAAAGGAGTGGAAAAATCCAGATATCTCGCGCGCGATCATTGCCAAGTCCATTAAAAATCGCAAAATCGACGGTTACTAAAGTGCTAAAAACTTTCAGCGGCGCTTGGCTTTACAAGAAAGGTCGGTCTCCGCGGGAGGTAACCACGCGGTTCATCGATTCGTCGCGGAGAGAGGAAGAAAGATTAAAGAATCAGAAGAAACCGAAAATCTCCGTTCGTGATGTGGCGAAAAAAGTGAAAATATCTCCATCGTTCGTAAAGAAAGTGAAGAAAAGTGCAGGCTTGAAATCATTCAAAGTAGGTGTTGCTCAAATCGTAACGACAGCCAGAACAGAGAGCGCAAATATCTCGATCGAGAAAATTATATGACACTATGCTGAAGGAATACGACTGCATAATATTGAGACGACGAAACATATTTGCAAAGCTGACTTTAAGCAGATACAGGGACTACAGTTTTATACCGTCTGCAAAGAGGAAATGTTGCTGATCGTTTTAAGCAAAAAAATTGTCGAAGTTCCCAAAAATACCTCGTGGCAGGCAATGGCATATGGATGCGGTCTCAGAAGCGACATCTTCATCACGACTGGCACTCTAAATGGACAAATTTACGTAAAGAGAGTGTCTGAATAAACGACTGTTGCCGCTCATTCGGGAACACAACGGTTCGGTGCTGCTCTGGCCTGACCTGGCATCTTGCCACTATGGAGAACTTGGCTGAGGATTGGTACATTGCTAATGGTGTTAATATTGTCTCAAATTATTGCAATCCGCCAAATTCGCCAGAACTCCGTCCGATCGAAAAGTATTGGGCTCTGGTCAAGAGGAATCTTCGAAAAACGAATAGCGTAGCAATTGATGAGAAACAGCTTCAGGGCGTAACTGGCAGAAAGCTGCAAAATTGGTGACGGATGACACTGTGCAAAAACTGATGGAAGGTGTCAAACGAAAGGTGCGGGCATTTGGATATAACAGGTCAAATTGACTTATGAAGTCTTAAATAAATGATTTACTTTAGATTTTCTCATATTTTCCATTTAATACCACTAATTTCCCGTTGACTACTTTTTGGTGTGCACATTCTTTACATACACACATACACATCTCGACCGGAACCTCACTGACAATATCATAACATAGCGGATGTAGACAGTATACTCTAAAGACAAATTGAGGAAAATTTAGTTGATTTCGGTCAAGGGTGAAAAAAATTATGCAATTTTTAAAAATTAATTATCGACTCACCCATTCACATCGTTAAGTGATTTGATTGAACTTAAAAATTGACGCTGGCTTTGGTAAGTGGAAGAGTTTTCTTTATGTTTTTAAATTTATGATTTCAAGAATTTAAAAATACTTTAGTTTTATGGGTAATCCCATACATAACCTGTCGAAATTGCAAAGGTGGTGTGTTTCGTCAAATACCTAAGGTTTAATCAACAGCAGTAATAGGACCAAATTCCACAAGCTTTACTTAAACTTCCAGAAAATATCGTCTTGACGAAGGTTCGCCAATCGCAAACTCAAAACCGTTTGAATCTGACTTTAAGCTCTTCCGCAAACACTTCGTCTCGAGCCGTTGTTTCGGTGTAAGATGAAAAAAAAGAAAACTTCCTGCTCCCCATCAAATGTCACATCCTATCATATCAGAATTCAATTTTCAATGCACCTTTCCTACATCTCGGAATGGCACCGGGAGCGCTCTACATCCAGGCACCGTACGTGTTATGCGTTCCCATACTTCTGGAGATGGCAAATCCTAATAAACTCCAGCCCAACCCAGGAAGGAAGCGACAGCACATTCTGTCACCTTCCATGCCGGCCTGCCTGCCTGCGTCTAAGTGGAAGACGATTAACTTTTACCCACCTACTAGCCTCTTCCCCCACCAGTAGAAGAGTTGGCTTTAAGACTTTTTACTCCAATCTTCCAAGTAGAAGAAAACTTGCCATGCCACTGCCACTGCCTGCCTACATGGGTTAGTAAATCGGAATGTGACCTGGAAATGTTACACCAGCGTATCTTCGGTAAGCGAGAACGCAGCCCCGCAGAGAAAGGAGGGGACTCAACTTTTCCAATAATTCCTTTATTTACTCCGGTCTCAGCAGCCGGCAGCTGGAAAATCCAAAAAAGTGCCAAGATGATAAAGTTAAGCCATTTAAATCGAACGAGGGAACGGTCTTGCAAACAAAGACTTCAGTTTCACACACTTACACTGGAACGACAATGTATGCTCCCAGCAACAGCACTTGCGGGAATCTAGAACGAACGAACGAACGAACGATCGACACGGAAATGAGGAAAACATTAGTAACAGAAGTTTTGTCGTCTGTTTACCTGCGATAGTCCCTCGGATGGAAGTTCGCTTTAATCAATGTTTCATCGGGAGCTTGAATCGAGTTTGATAAGTACATCGTGGGGGTTTTGTTTTCGTTCAACTTTCACGGAACGGATGGAAGTTGGCAAAAGTGACTTTAGATTGAAAGATTTTTGGTGGAAAAACTGCAAACAGTTTTACGAGGACGATTTCATGTAAAACACTTGATGTTTATGGTTTGTTTTCGGGTGCTAAATTGAGTGTATACAGCTACTGGAGGCGATGAGGATATTGGAACTATGTATTTATTCATTGAAACCACTCTCCCGCTTGAACCGTCCACTTGCCATGGCCCGTTCCAAAGGACTCAAACCATTGCCCCTAGTTTCTTCAAACGACTAAAGGGTTTTCCGATCAAAATTTGGTCAAACAGTAATGTGTGTGAGTCGATCAAAGTTTGTATTAATAAGCCAAATTCTTTTTCTTTTTCAAGATCAGTTAATACAGAATACAGGAGAAATATTCAGCTAAGCTTCCTTTATACCGAATGTGAATTGCCGGGTCTATCGTTTAACATCTGCCATAAGATGTTGTACAGTCTCCTTGTCCACTTTATTCGCCGCAGAACGCAAAGTTTGCCTGGAACTGTTTTTCGCTTGACGATGGCCCAAAATTGTTCGATTGGGCGGAGCTCTGGCGGCTTGGGAGGGTTCTTGTCCTTGGGCACTACTTGAACGTTGTTGGCAGTATACCACTCCATACATTGGCGGAGCTAGACAATTAGTCTCGTGGTGGCCTGGAGGGGGCCTGCCCGACGGATTTTTTTCGTTTATAAGAATATTGAAAACGGCGATGAGGGTAGCGTAATTCTTGGGGACAGATTATTTTTATTGATGAATCAGAACAGGTTCAACTGAATAATTAGGTCTATTCTGCGCCTCGGCGAGTTGAGATACTCTAAAAAAAATCGAGTGTGGTGACTATGTACATCGTATTATTCCGTGTAGATCAAGTGGAGAATGTAGTCATCTTATTCGATTCTCCTGAGGCGTCTCAACTCATCCGAGGCGGAGAATAGACCTGAATCTGTATAGAATCAAGTTTAAACTAAAAAATCCTCAAATTACAAAGAACAACATTGAGTCCATTAACATTTTAAATTTATATCCAAATTTGGATTGGTTTGGATCATGCGTTTGAAAAATCTTCAAAATTGTGTCAGTTGATACTAATTCCTTCACAACTCCGAAAATTTATAAGTTTTGACGAGCTAAATTTCTAATGAGAGTTCAAAAAATTTGAAGGAGAATCCCGAGGATTATTTCATCAATAACTAACGGAGAGGCAGTTCGAAAAAACATCCATGGGTAATTTTAAGGTTAAACTTAAGAATTTGATTGACATTGATAGTAAGGCCTGTACTGGAAAAAAATGCACCAGACAAAAATGTTCACCAAAATTTATTTTAAGTCGAATTTTTCTTCGAAACTTTTAGGGAATGAACTAATACATATGGTTTTTGTTTCGGCATAATAACTGTATTGAATTTTCTTTCCATCGCTGAAAGCCCGCACATTTCCCTTCAGACCCCTCATTACATGTTGTGCAATGGTGGAGCCGACCTTTTAATGGCCCAAAATCTTTCCACGGGACGAATCTCTGGTGAATTTGAGGGGTTGGCGGTTTTTGGTACAAAAACTACGTTATTGTCTCTGTACCAATTCAACGGCAATCGCGCGTAATGGAATGATGCCAGGTCCGGCCAAAATAATGTCTTGCCTCCGTAGGACCACAGGAAGGGCAACAGACTCTTCTGGAGGCACTCAAAGCGGTAAATTTCGCTGTTGATGGTATCCGTTGTTATGTACACTAAGTTTACCGCATTGGCATTGGCAGGAGCAAGTATTTTTTGGCGAAGTTGTCCTTTTTCTTCTTCCTTATGTCTTTCGGAACATCAAACCGTGATTTGGCAACGTAGAACTCCAGCCCCGGTATCTGCTTTGCATCTGCCTTGATGTAGGTTTCGTAATCCATAACCAAACACATCGGTTTCGTTAACCACTCTCGATACAGCTTCCTTGCGCGGGATTTGGCCGCCATGATTTGTTGATCACGTCGGTTCGGTGCCACTTCAATAACCACTGAACCGATTGTTATGAAATTTTGCACATGTAAACAATTCACTCCAAACTAGTTATACCCAGATTCATCAATTTTTACCCAAGGACAAAAAAGTTACTCACCGATAAAAATGGTGCATTTTTTTTCGAGTACAAGCCTTATTCCAGGGCATCGAAATTCCATGGACATTTTTTGCGATATTTTTTGAAGGTATGACAAATGAATGTATAGACTACAGTGTAGGCGAAATTAACAAATGCATCTATTGTTTTTAACTGTGTTTAAAAAATACAGTCTTCAAAATTGTATCAGATTCGCCATGTTTCCAACATACGCGGCAAAAATTTAGTTCTTAAATAATTTTAAATAGAAAAGTTCTAAAGGAATGAATTCTTCGGAAAAATTATTCATTCTTATGAAATTTTTGTATATTGTAAGAGAAAATAAATGTTTTCAAAATTTTCTAAGTTTGGTCACCAGATGTTATTTTGAAAACTGTGTTTCAAATTTATGAACTCAACACAGTTCAAAATTCAAGTTACTTCTAAGCTACTTTCAAAACTTCCGCGCAATCCATCTTTTGAGTTCTGACGTATATTATATGTTTAGCTTACTTCTAAAACTACGTTTTTGACAATATTATCGATAATGAGTAAACTTCTATCTTTATATTTTGCTTATGGACATTCGTTAGCTTCAAAACTGCTTATCAATCTGGTGAATCTATACTCTACTATTTTTTCATACAAGAGAAAATAGTATGGTGAATTCAAAAATGTGCCTTTAAACAAATCTCCTTATTGTTAAACCTTCTTAAATAATAAAATTAAAATACGTGCATATAAAAGTGTTTCAAATTTTATTTTTTAACATAAAAGGCTCTAAATTTTTCTGTCGCTATTATTTAAGTAATGAGTCTTGAGGTTTTAATAGTAATAGAATTGAAAATAAGAAGGTAACTATTGTTCAAATAGGGTGCTACAGGGTGCGACAGAAAATAATGAAAAATTTGTTCTATTTCTTTCAATTGCCGGATGTTTGGTTTGAAATTTGAATTTCACTTTTTTCGGAACGTTCTCCATTTTCTGCGGCGAAATGAACCGGTCCGTGCGACTATTGGTCACAGCATCGATGCTGAAAAGCTTTTCGTCGGAGAACAGGATTATTATTTTTTCCTTCTTCAACAAGGAAAGCAATCTCTTGGAACGAGTCACTCGTAGTTCCTTGAGCCGGTCCGTAATCAAGTGGCGTTTCACTCTGGCTCTGGAAGATGCATGCAGGTCTTCTATGATGATTCTCCGCATGGATTTCTCCGAAATATTGGCTTCCTTTGCAAGTTTTCTTATGGAACGCACCGGGTTGCGAGTAATTTTTACACGGACGTCCGCTTCCCGGCTTTCGCTGCTTAGGACCATCCTGCAGGGACTTTATAATGCGGTAAACTGTTGCCAAATGGCAGCCTACCACCTTCGCAATCTATTTAGGCTTCTTCTGGGCGAGCAACAAACTGGTGATCACTTCTTTCGCGAACATTTTGACGAATTTGCAATAAAACAAATAGAATTTTTGGATGCAGCACTTGAAAGTCAACATAAACAAATACACTTTCGACAGAAATTAGTCACAAGCTACATGAATTAACCAAATACTCAAGTTTGAACATTTTCGCATTATTTTCTGCCGTACCCTGTAGGTGAATAAAAAAAAGTAAATGGAATTTATAAATCAACTTTTTACAAAAAACACCGCGATATACTACTCTTGTACCCTGAACGAGATCTAGGTTCATATGCGTAGTCAGGGAGAGGGCAGATGGGGGAAAAAGGCCAAATTTAGCCTTTGTGAAGAAAATTCGGAAACGCAATCATATCCCGAAAAAAAAATAGTCATTCCGAGAAATGGCCTTTGGGAAATTAGCTCTGGGAAATTACATCTAAGAAAATATTTCTGAAAAATAGCCTCTGGAAAATGAACTTTGGGAAACAGCCTATGAAAAATACGGGAAAGCAATAATTTCCGAAGAAAAGGACAAAATGGCGTCCTCTGAATGGGCTCTAAGAAATTATTTCAGAAAAGTAATTATTTCCCGAAAACAAGAAGGACTAAGATCTACTCTGGAGAACTAGTAAATTCGGGAAATGACCTCTGGGAAAAGAATTACCGGAAATGGCGTCTGGAAAATAGCATTAGAAAAATAGTTCCCGGAAAACAATCGATTTCCCGCAAAATGAAGGACAGATATCCGCTATGAAAAATTTATCATTCCGGAAAATGGGTTCTGAGAAATGTTTCCTCTGGAAAAAGGCCCCTGGAAAATGAATTCAGGAAAGCATACATTTTCTGAAAAAAAAAAAATGAGGACAGAGATCCGTTTTGGAAAATTAGTCATTCCGGGAAATGGACTTTTAAAAATGGTCTCTAGAAAAGGGCCTCTGGGAAATGAATTCCGGGAAATGCTTTTCCGCGAAATTGTGTAAAAGTCAATACCGATATGCAATAATTTGGAATTTTGAAATCCAATTTGGTGGCACAATTTTGAAATCCAAGATGGTGGCTTCCGGTTGCCAAAGCGTAAAAAAAAGTTTAAATTCTGGCAACACCCATGTCTAGATAATGTCTAGTTATGGTATGCGGCGATTGAGTATATTTATTATCCTAACTCAATAAATTAGTAAGTTATAAACTACATTTAACCATTTATGGGCTAGCTTAGATCAACTTATCATGTCATTTGTTATAAAACACCACGAAAATTGAAAAAAAAAAAAACTAAACTTCAACAGACGCAAACTCACGAGCAAAGTGGATGCAATGTTGATTTATCGGAATTCTCATGGATCTAATTGTCGTTAACTATGGGTTTTTTTTTCGATAACCACGATAAATAAATGGAGCATGAGCATGAGCATGGCCATGATTGACCGCCCGAGGTTGCTACTCCGTTATTGCCAGATCAGCTGTTATTACACAGAGAACCAAAAGATGATGCTTGGGACCAGCATAAATCCTCAATGTGTAAAAACTGGTGATCCCAAACCAAGTCAATACCGGCGCCGGCCTCGCCCACATGCAGGTCAAGTGTTGACGTGATACTCTCTTTTTTGGAAGCCGAGAAGAACACATCTGCACTCCCACGAGAAATTACTGGAGTGTTGGATAAAATGGTTGGGTTTGCAGCGGGATCCGTTTTGGTAAACGGTGTGCTGAATTCAACTGACGTCGGCAGCGAATAAGATATTTAACTATATTCCCGATTTATTCTCTGTACAGAGATGCACATTAAAGTTATTCAAATTTTGGCACCGATTTAAACCAACAGTAATGGACCAACAGTTGAGGATGGATTGAAACCAACAGTAAGGATGCTGCTGGGGCCACTCACAAGTGTGAGTGGTTTATTTCAGTGAAATACAAGAATACCTTAAAAACATCGAGTTTGAGGACCAATTTAAACCATCAGTAGAAATGCTATCGGGACCACTCACAAGTGTGGGTTGTAAATAGAAAAAAAACTTAAGTCACACAGCATTAACACATTTACACTACCTGAAATCACCTCCCTATTACCTTGAAGCAGATAAACTTTCTTTATGATTGTTTTTCGTAGGGAAAATAATAATGATATACAATTAATATTAAGATGCAGTTATATACTTCTAAATATACAGCTCCACCATAAGTCGATGAAAGTACACTAAAATGTGAAGGTCATGATATGAACCTAGAATGTCAAAATAAGAACAATTGAGGATTTCAGTTGCGACTATGATATATATTATCTAGTGCCTTTTCCACTTTTTCCCTCCTTTGGCTAATTTAATTTTCCACATTTTAAAACAATTTCCTTCAATATTTGTCTACAATCTGGCAACAAAGATTTTCTGTTTCATATTTTTCTTCCAAATCCTAACTGTTGCTGGCATGACAACTATTTATGACTCGCCTACTGTGTTCCACGAACTTAATGTTAGTGTTTGCGTGTGTGCGTTGCCTTTTACTCTTGCAACCATACATGGCATTTCACCCAAGTGCGCCTCTCACATGCATATTGCTTGCCTCCTCTGGGGATGAACCAGTTGCCACACTGGCAAGTAAATCACCACGCTTACGAAGAGTGCAAAACAAGCCAAGTGTGAGAGGGAGTCTCTTGAGAGCATTTGTGGTGAAAATTTGAGAGCACGCTCTCGAGTGAAATGAACGAATTGTGCTCTCGAGCGCACCCACCTAGTTCTCGCTGGTGTCCTCTTGAGAGACCGCTCTGCAGAGCCAAATCTTTAGAAAAAAGTGCCCTTTTTTATGCATGTTTCCAAACTTATGAGTAAAAGTTGTGAGGATTTTTGCAATTCTTTGTGAATGACTTAGATGTATAACTACTCCACCTAAGTTGTTAACCGATATACAAGGAAAAACATTATAATAAGATAATAATGTAGAAACATAAGGCTTATTTCTTTAGTAGTTATTCGTTTCGGGTGTTGATGGGGCACATTCGAAACTGTTCAATGCCTTACCACATGTTTCGTCTTGGGGTTTTTTGGGAATGGAGAATGTTCTTATGATAGGTAAGAGACCCCTCCCTTCTCTGAAATGAGAGAATCCCATACAAATGGAACACAAATTTCTGCATAATTCAAGAACGAATCAAGTTATTGAAACCAAATTGGGCATGTGGGGTTTTCTGGAGGCGAAATTTTTTTCTATGGTGATTTGAGACCCCTCTCTTCTCTTGAAGGGGGAAGGAGGCTCTCATACAAATTGAACTAAATTTGGCATGTGGGGGTTTTTGAAGGCAAGATTTTTTTTCTATGGTGGTTCGAGACCCTTTCTTTGACTGGGGGGAGGTGCTCTCATACAATGAAACAAAAATTTCAACCAAACATGAGAACTATCCAGGCAACCGAAACACAAATTTGTATTATTCCGATAGGCAGCAGGTTCGGATAGAAGATAGAACTCCTTCTTATTCAAGAATGGGGGCTGTTTCAGTTATTCTTAGTGCTACATTATGCACAAGAAGTTAATATCAGATTATGAACGAGAAAACTACGTTCAAACTGACAGGACACGGTGTAGTTTGAAGATAAATGTTTTGTCTATGACATGCTTCAACACAGAAAAAAGCCATGGTAGACACTGACGATCCGAGGATTAAATTTAAAACACACACCTACGTTTTATTTTACAGAAATAACACACATTAGCAAACGAAAATATAACAAAAATTATAAAAAAAAGCGCCAGTTCAATTAAATTTTCATTCATTTGGTTCAGCTTGCATGAAATAGAATGATAAACTCTAGATTTAAATTTTAAATGGGCGTTATTGCAAAATCATCATATCTAGAAACCGCTGAAGAAAGTATCAATAACTACATCTCATTCAGCGGAAGAAAATGCTTACATGTTAAAACTCAATCTGTTATAATAATAGATTTATTAAGATATAAACGAAGAATGGAACTGGCGTTCCCTTTGTTTTAATTTGAAATTCTGTCGAGTATAGATCAGTCAAATTCCATAGCTTTTGCTCGCTTTGACAGTTGCATCCCAACAAGACGCCAGAAAAAGATGTCCAGACTCGGTTTCGTTCTTATTGCCCCATTTATTCGTATTCTCGCTCAGTTATCTTTGTTCTATGTGGCTTACTATTTATAAATAATACGGAAAGATCTATCCTTGTGCTTCTTGGTGTTCTGCAGCCATGTAGTACATCTCAATGCTGATGATGCTGTCAGTGGCCGAATTCGGATTGGATCCGGTAATTGGTGACCGGTATGCACAACTCGGAAGAGTGGCGACTTCCGATGGCCCATGATGCGCTGGGGAATATCACTTACCCGCAGACGAGACATAGCTACAAGCTGGCGAGTCTTTGGCGGCGTACGCGATCTCCTACATCTACCTGGACGTAACACCTTCGCTTAAAGGATATTAGGTCATTCAAGTAAAAAAGAACGCACCATATTACAATCTCGTTTTTTCACTTTGGTCTTTCATGTGACGAATAGTTACCAGAACCTCAAACAGAGTTATTGTGTGTTTTTATTGTGTTATTGGTTTGTGTAAGCGAACATTTAAGCCTATTCAGCTAAGAACTAATTTTTTTTGTGGTTAGGCTTCATTCCATACAATTTACAGAAAAATCTCACTGGGCTCAACCACCATGGATTTCCTTAGACAATTTCACGATACTGGAATACAAATTTAGTCGGTTGGATTAGGCTTACTTATAACAACGGTTTTCTTGATAAAAGAGGACTCACTAAAACTTTTCAATTGGCTAGCTACTGCAAACTAATAAGTTCCACTAGATTTCGGAACTACGTCCAATCAATGCGTCAATCAAATCTAGAAAGAACTTTAATTAAAGATGGCCTACATCTTAACATATTACGTAACGGGGGAATCCCTACTTATATTAGAGTAACGGGATGTAATGTTAGCTTAGCTCCTTCATTTGTACAAAATGTGTCATTAATTTAGCAATAATCAACAAAATCATGTTGCTTTTAGGATGACCGATGTAATCCAAAGCAATTGAGACAATATTAATCATCTTATAGTTGTTCACTTCCGTGTAATTTTCGAAGTTGCATCCAAGAATAGACCCAATTAGGCGCCTGTAGACCGACATTAAATCCACATCCCTTGAAAGTTTCTGACTTTATAAAAAGAGTTTTCGTGATACATACTACCAAATGTCTTATCTTAGCAAGTGTAGAGCTAGTTGAATCTCAGCTTGAAAACTTTAAGAGTTATAATCAAAAATGTAATCAATGGTTGCATAATAGGCTGAGTCAAGGGACACATACCCTATTACTTCAAAATTTTGCAGATCATTTTTTTGGTCTTGCTATACAATCTGCGGTCATATCAGAGAAATGTGTCTTGCTTCGCGATCAGATTCAAATGGGTATTTATAATTCTTGCCATCCGTTGCACTGCGATATTAAAAGAGAGTAGATTCAACATTCCTCACCCAAAAAGTTTCAAAAACAAACTATTTGAGGAGGAAATAGTTCTTCTTTTATGCAATTTTTCCAAACCTCTGATTACGACGTTTCAAATGACGCCAAAACGGTTAACCGGTTTATATATGAAGATTAATAATTTTCTAACCGGCAAGCAAATTCATTTGAATCGGGTATTTTTTGCATGATTATTGTTCCGCTTCGGGTCCCTTGCGTTCGGAGCTTAACACTAGTGTTCGCCGTAGAAATACCCTTACTGACTGAGTCTCTGAATACTCTGGCTTTCCAGTCATTAAATTTGTGAGAGTTAGCGACTTATTTTTGTTTGTTGTTTACATGCTAAATGAACAGTGGATACATGTCAAATAAAACGGGCTTGACTAAAAAATATCACATTATTAATTAAAGCTCTAGGGGCGATTCACTCCGGGCACACCATGCAAAAACATTTCTGACACCATTGGTTCTATCTGGGTACATTCGTTAACTCGTAAAGCAGGCATTCGGTATACCGTATAGCGCCAAAAAGCAAAGATTTTACATTACAGCCCACCTGGGTCGCACTCGGGCACATTCAGATGCTTATATTTGTACAAAGTCGATACAGTCGGTACAGTTGATGACTGGTAATCACACAACTGATGAATATATTGGCACAAAACATAGTGATTTCCTCCTTGCTTAAGCTTATGAAAATATTAAAATTCACTGTGTTGGCCAGATGTAATTACCCAATGCATCATATAGATGAACTGAGGAATTCAATTTTTTATCAATTTTATAAAAAGAAACAATGTTACTTTTCGAGTTTAGAGTACCTTGCCTGTAGCTCCAACATAATATGATTTCTTCACATTTTCGCTTTCCCCTCTTTTCAAATGTTAGTCTAGAGTTATAAGTTTTGTCATTGGACCTCAGCCTTGGTCTGTAGGTTAGAAATAGGTAGAAAACTAAAAATTTCATGAATCTGTGTAAGTTATTTTCGTTTTACGAATGTGCCCCATGACTACCCCACGTACGGGGCACATCCGGACAAATATGTATTTTTCCGAAATGCAAATAAACAACTCAAATTTGCATAAACGCACACCTTTAACACACTCTTATGATGCTTCGATGTCCAAATGACAACTAGAATGAATTCAGGATATCTGGCGACGTTCACAAAATATATGAAAAATTGTAAGAAAAAGTGTCCAAAACTACTCCCCTCTCCCCTAGAATATGTGAATTTTTAATCAATGTATTAATTTTAAATTCAAATATTGTATGTAGTTAAGGCCACTGCTTTATATGGAGCCGTCCTATTGTGCACTTGCTTAGCAACGCGCAGAACGTTTTATCCGTCGTCGCCAGGAAATACATTATGGTTAGGGTTGTGGCGCGTTTAACCACGCATAAGACACCCCCACTCCCATCCCTTAAACATTAATCTATTTATCCTGTATAGGGTGAATGCTAGGTTCCTATAGTTGCTTATGGAGTCTCCATTCACAACTATAGAAATCTAATGCTTCAAAGGTACCGCAACAATTCCAGCCTTACCCTAAGCAAGATAATGTATTTTCAAAGGTAATAATATTGCCTATGGTTTCGTACATGCTCCATTACAAGAATCTGCAATCCTTTATTTCCAAGGTCAAATTTATACGTTATAACGAACATATCAAAACCGAAATGAATAAAAATGGAAACCGGAACCTGAACGACAAACAATTCACAAACGCGCTTTCTAATCTACTTATTTAGAGAATCAACATCAGTGTATCTGACCAGTTACCGCACTCCAGAGTTCTCTGGGGTGCGGATCTCTGTATTCACTGCAGTGCGTTTCAGAGCGCTGAGTTTACTCGCCAGTGGCTTTCAGAGGCAAGTGATTTAATTTCACCGCGCAGCTCATTTAAAAAACTACAGATAAAGGAAGAGTGTGGTGAGTATGCTGCTGCGTGCAGCGCTCCTGCATGAACAAAAAGAGAAGAGGAAGTGGTATATTCGCTCTGGTCTCCCACTGAGGAGAGGGACAAGTATGCTTGCAACCAAACATTTTTTGCGAATTCCAATTAGCATCAATACATCCATGTTACGTTGTGTATTCTTATTTTTACGTTTCCTTGCCGTTATTCATTCAGACATATTTGTCACTGTATTACCACATCAACAAACGGCTAGAATTATTATTTCCCGTAATGGCAAGATGCCAAATCCGGCCAAAATAGTAAGGAACAATTGTGTCGCTTCAAGAAAGGCAGTAGACGTTTTTGTAGGCACTCGCTCAGATAAATTTCATGGTTGACGGCTCCGGTCGAAATGTAACCGTTGCTCTTCAAGCCACAAGTACAGATGGCCTGCCACGCCAGATAATTCTTAGTGAACTTTGACAGTTAATTGTGCTTGAAAATATCTGCCAAGTTTCCCCGTTCGGTTGCCGAATTAAATTCCTCTCCAGGAAGCTGTTTTTTCCACGATTGTCCATTGCCCAGTGAACAAGCGAACGGTACAGTTCGTTCGATCCGCTCTCCGTAGCTTTGGAAGTTTTTAGTAGGTGTTATTATCAGTTCAAGTCAGTTTCATTTAGTTTTTCTTGATCGCGAGTGAAATTCCGTTTCTGAAGAAGAAAACGTTGTGTGATCTAGCAGGGCAACAACGTCATTAATTGCAATTAGCAATATTGCCCCGATCTAAAAGCCATTTTGCTCCGCATCTATACGGCACGCACACCAGCGGTCCATTGTGTGTAGCGTGCAATCGTTCATCTGCTAACCACCACCGACCAACAATATCATCATCATCGTTCAGCTCCACGCCTAGACGGTACACGCGGCCACTCATCGTCGCTCGGCAGCAGCAGCAGCACATTCGTCGCCCGTCTGCAGTAGATCAGTGATACATATAAGATAAGTTTTTATTAGTATATAAGATAAGTTTTTGTTTCTCGCTCTTGTGTTTGTGTGACTGTGGAGAGTGACTGAGAGTGTGTGAGTGTGTGTGTGCTTAGGTTTAATTTGTGTATCTGTGATTGATTGTAGATAACTACGTTAGTGGTTGAGCCATAAGCTCCCACAAGCGAGCCATGGATGATTTATCGGAAGATGAATCATCTATGGCCTAAAATGATGGGGTAGCTCTCAAAGTTACCCGATCGCGTGCTTATCCAGATAGTTCATCTGGTCCTTGGGTTGTCTATTTTCGGCCCAAAACGAAACCTCTCAACATTTACCAGATTTCAAACGATCTGACGAAACGATTCTCGGCCGTGACCGAGATAATTAAGGTGAGACACAATAAGTTAAAAGTCGTTGTGTCCAACCTTAAACAAGCTAACGAAATTGCTGTCTCTCAATTTTTTACACTGGAGTATTTAGTGTACATCCCAGCTCGAGGTATTGAGATAGAAGGTGTGGTCTCCGAAGCGAGTTTGACCCCTGAGATCCTGTTGAAGCAGGGGGTTGGTCGATTTAAGAACCCTCTGCTTCCTTCAGTCAAGATACTCGATGTGCGAAAACTAGGCACCGTATCGATCACTAAGGGTGAAAAGAAATTTACCCCTCAGACTCGTTTCGTGTGACTTTTTCTGGTTCAGCCCTCCCTCAATACGTCGAGTTGGGAAAACTTCGACTACCTGTGCGGTTGTTTGTACCTCGGGTAATGATCTGCGAAAAGTGCAAGCAGATGGGACACTACGACCTCCCATTGCAGCAATAAGGCACGCTGCTCTAATTGTGGGGAGAAGCACGAGGATGGCGCCTGTGCAGACAGCACACCAAAATGCGCTTTCTGCAAGGAAACTCCTCCACATGCTCTCTCATCTTGCCCGGCGTACAAACAACGCGGGGAAAAATTAGAACGCTCGCTAAAACAGCGTTCCAGGCAATCTTTCGCCGAAATGCTGAAGAAAGCCTCACCATCACCCAATGTCAATACAAATCCCTTTGCTCCTCTGTCAGATGACGAGTCTGACTTTGATTTGGCTGAAGAGGGAACATCATTCAGCTTTCCGGAAGGTGCTTCACGGAAGCGAAGACGCGTCCGCCCACGGAAAATTGCTGAACCGGAGCCCAAAACCAGCTTGCCCAATTCAAGAAAAAGGTGGAAAAAGGAAAATCCTAATCCACCTGGTTTTCGTAGTACTAACTACACCCAGGACTTTCCATCTCTCCCGGGGACATCCAAAACCCCTGAAGGCCCAATTTTAAGAACAGAAGCCCCTCCTCTAGTGGGCTGTTCTCATTTGATGACATTGCCGAAGGTATCTTTAAGTACCTCGAAATTTCTGACCCTCTCAAAAGCATTGTTATGGCAATGCTTCCCACTGTGAAAACCTTTTGCAGAAATTAACATTAAAGTGGCCCATCCTTGCAGCTATCATTTCCTTCGATGGATAATTTTCCAAATGAGGTCGGGGATTTGATCACTGTTCTACAGTGGAATTGTCGAAGTTTGATTCCTAAATTGGAATCTTTTAAATTTTTAGCTCACACTACCGGTTGTGATGCATTCGCTCTTTGTGAAACATGGCTCTCTCCCGAAATCAATCTTCCGATTCATGATTTCAATATTATTCGTCTTGATCGTGAGGATTCGCGTGGAGGGGAGTACTTTTGGGGGATCAAAAAGTGCTACTCCTTCTATAGAGTGAATTTTCCTCCTATTCCAGGTATTGAAGTTGTCGCATGTCAGGCTGTTATTAAAAATAAAAGCCTTTGCATTGCTTCCGTTTATATTCCTCCAAGAGCCTCCATTAACCGAAAACAACTCTCAGATGTTTGTTCGGTTCTTCCTGCTCCGCGGTTGGTCATGGGAGATTTTAACTCTCACGGTACAGGCTGGGGAGAACTGTACGATGACAACCGGTCTTCCCTGATATATGACCTCTGTGACAACTTCAATATGACAGTACTTAACAATGGAGAAGTAACACGTTTGGCTGGTACATCCTCAGTTGGCAGTAGATTAGACCTCACACTTTGTTCGAATTCATTATCGTTGGATTGCACATGGAATGTGATTCAAGATCCCCACGGTAGTGATCACTTAAAAATAAAAATAAAAATTTCGGTTGCCACCGGGTTCAATTCGTCGAAATCTGTCAACGTCACGTATGATCTTACCCGTCACATCGATTGGACAAAGTTTAAGACAGCAGTAGATGAAGCCGTAACGACGGTAGAAAGGCTTTCACCGCTGGAAGAATATAACTTCCTCTCCAACCTGATCTTAAACAGCGCGCTTCAAGCTCAAACTCGACCAGTTCCAGGGACGTCATCTCGCCGGAAACCTCCTTCTCCATGGTGGGATCAGCAATGCACCGAGGTTTACCGTAAAAAGTCCGACGCGTTTAAAGTTTTCCGTAGACGTGGAACACCTGAGCACTTCGAAGTATACACGGCTCTCGAACGCGAACTTAAGAGCCTCATCAAGGCCAAGAAACGCGGTTACTGGCGAACATTCGTGAACGGGCTATCGCGCGAAACGTCGATGAGTACTCTTTGGAACACGGCGCGAAGGTTGCGTAACCGAACTACGAACAACGAGGCGAGGAGTACTCGGACCAATGGATCCTCAAGTTCGCGCGAAAAGTTTGTCCAGATTCTGTGCCGGCACGGATGATTCCTCGCGAAAACACGAGTTCGATAGATGAGATTAGCCAACCCTTTTCAATGGTAGAGTTCTCTCTCGCACTCCTTTCGTGTGGCAATACGGCTCCAGGGGCTGATAGGATCAAGTTCAACTTGCTTAAGAACCTCCCAGACGTCGCGAAGAGGCGCACGTTGAACTTGTTTAATCAGTGTCTGGAACTCAACATTGTACCGGATGATTGGAGACGGGTGAGAGTTATTGCCATTCAAAAACCTGGTAAGCCCGCGTCCGACCACAACTCCTATCGACCCATCGCGATGTTATCTTGTATTCGAAAGTTGTTGGAGAAAATGATCCTCTTCCGTCTGGACAAATGGGTTGAGACGAACAACCTGCTTTCAGATACTCAATATGGTTTCCGTAGGGGTAAAGGAACGAACGACTGTCTCGCGTTGCTTTCCACAGATATTCAGTTAGCTTTTGCTAAAAAAGAGCAAATGGCTTCTGTATTCTTGGATATCAAGGGGGCTTTTGATTCAGTATCTGTTGAAGTTCTTTCAGATAAACTCCACGCTTGTGGCTTTTTCACCATTAATGAACAATTTTTTGTACAATTTGCTGTCAGAGAAACATATGAGCTCTCTCATGGAAACTCTACAGCTTCACTGATTTAGCTACATGGGTCTCCCCAGGGATCGCGTTTAAGCCCCTTTGTATAATTTTTATGTCAAAGACATTGACGGTTGTCTAGGTGACAACTGTACGCTGGAGACAACTTGCAGATGACGGCGTAGTGTTCGTCACGGGACCCAATGGGCGTCGATCTGCAAGCGACCCTTACAGGATACCTTGGACAATTTGTCTACTTGGGCTCTAGAGCTAGGTATCGAATTCTCTACGGAGAAAACTGAGTTGGGCAGTTTTTTCTAGGAAGCATAACCCGCACAACCGAAGCTTCAAATTTGTGGGTAAGCCGATAACTCATTCTATGTCATTTAAATATCTTGGGCCTGGTTCGATTCAAAGTGCACCTGGAGATCCCATATTGAGTATGTGAAGCGAAAGTGCCAGCCAAGGATCAATTTTCTCTGCACAATTACCGGAACCTGGTGGGGAGCGCATCCGCAAGATCTTCTAACGTTGTACCGGACAACGATTTTGTCAGTTGCGGAATACGGTAGTTTTTGTTTTCAGTCAGCGGCTCGGTCGCACTTCATAAAACTGGAACGTATTCAGTATCGGTGTCTTCGTATCGCGTTAGGTTGCATGCACTCGACTCACACCATGAGTCTTGAAGTGCTGGCTGGCATGTTGCCACTCTCGGATCGGTTTACAGAATTATCTCTCCGGCTCCTCACCAGGTGTGAAGTTATGAACCCTCAGGTAATCGAACATTTTGAGAAGCTCCTTGAGTTGAATCCTCAAACCCGCTTCATGACCTTGTACCATTTGTACATAACACAGGATGTCAGCCCTTCGCCGAACATTTCCAATCGTGTTTGCTTCTCCGATTTCGACAATTCGATTCATTTTGATTTATCCATGAAGCAGGAGCTTCGTGGAATCCCAGAGCATCATCGTCCTATGATTGCTCCGGTGATATTTGCTGCTAAGTTTGGCTAAGTTGATTCCACTAAATCGTTCTTCACTGACGGATCTTTGATAGAGGAGTCAGCAGGCTTTGGTATATTTAATGAAATTTATAGCGCCAACCGTAAACTTCAGCCTCTTGTTCCGTGTATGTCGCTGAATTAGCGGCAATACATTTTACGCTAGAAATTGTTGCCTCACTAACACCGGATCATTTTTTCATTTTCACGGATAGTCTCAGTTCTATAGAGGCTATTCGCTCATTGAGGCCGGTAAAGACTCCTCGTATTTTCTCATGAAAATACAGGAGCTTCTAAGTGCTTTATCTTCGCGTTATTTTATCATCACCTTTGTATGGGTCCCATCTCATTGTTCGATTCCGGGCAATGAGAAAGCGGACTCGCTTGCAAAGGTGGGCGCCTATGGAAGGCGATATTTGTGATCGACAAATCGCCTTCAAACGAATTTTTTCCTATTTTTCGTCAACAGTCACTCGTCAGCTGGCAGTATAAATGGAGTAAAGGAGATTTGGGGCGATGGCAACATTCTATCATCCCAAAGGTGTCGAAGAAATCTTGGTTTAGCGGGATGGATGTGGGTCGAGACTTCATTCGTGTCATGTCTCGCCTCATGTCCAATCATTATTCTTTGAACGCTCATTTATACCGGGTTGGGCTGAGTGACAGCAATCTCTGTGA